>JAHWFP010013926.1:0-51448 GCA_023313725.1 Lithobius niger
CGAAAGTAGCAATGTTCAAGTTTTCATTTAACCTTCGAATTATTAAGCGGTGCGATTAACTTGGCGAATGTTTTGGTGTGTTGATGTCACTCCTTTGAAGGGCCGAACCATTCGGAACTTGGCGGTCCCTTTTACCAGTTTTGGTTTTTGACACGATATTAGTTACTGTAGAAGTAAAATTGCAGCATCACACAATTAACACTTCCAAGGCTTCACACCCATACGCATTCAATTACAACACTTCAACACTAAGTTCAACGAAAGTGTAGCTTTATTAATAAGCTCATAAGTGTCTCATGAAAGTAACGTATGCTGTGCAACATCATTATTATGTGCTTCACAATTGGTGGCTTATAAAAATAATGATTAAAAGAGACTTCTTTTAAATATGTTAGAATGGGGCACCACACAATTTGCATTTTAAGGTTGTCCCACTGTTGTGTACTCGAGTATGTATTGTCTCACATTCGTTAAACACGAAATTCGTACTACAATTTTAATTCTAATGATTGATTGCCAGAACGAATCCATCCACACTGTAACAAGCTTCATTCATCAGAAGTTGTAGTGTCGTACACTGAATATTTTATAGGTTTCGTGTAACAAGTCCTAAACGATACTTCTTCCCCATTGTCTCGTAATGCTACATAAATTCTGCCAGAATATGAGAAATGAATACATAATCAACAGAAGCCGGAATCAGCAGTGATATACCTTAAGATGCTTCAATTGCTTGGAACGCTCTAGGGAACCTATCCCTAGACCCCGAGCTGGTTTTGTTCGCCCCTCCCCTTTTTTTGGCTGTGCCACTGGACAGAGTAACGGAGGGTCTTTCTCATTACCGAATACTTTTTAGGCTGACAAGTTTCGATGACTCATATTTTAAAGAATTTTTAGCACTAATAACCAGTGACGTCAAATTTGAAACATATATGAATGTGTAAAGGATTTGAATCAGGCCCCTCATTAATTTCTCCCCTCCCCCTACCCCGGCCATCGCCACACCACTCAGCTGATAACTTCCACCCTGTATTATCCCCTTCTAAAGTAAGTTACTGTAAACAGTTCTCAGAATTTCTGCTTCAAAGTTTACTTGTTGTATAGTTTTCTATTTATATTCTCTTTGGCCCTTCCTTCCCCTTCCCCCTGCATCGGAGTAGAAATACCCTGAAAAATGTACTCTTGCACTGTGTCATGGAAATGAGAAGAATAAGAATTTTCTAGCATTTAACCTATAGCATAAAAAGAATAAAGAAAACACGAAAAGTTACAGGAATTCTTTTTTATAAAACATAGGAATTTTTTAATATAATGTCATTTCATTGTTTTGCCGAAAAGGGGACCTGCTGAGGTGTAGTATTTGAAGTAGCACACACCTTCTACTCCAGCTGATTTTGTAAGGTGTGTGCTACTTGAAATACTAAGCCACCGCAGGTCCCCTTTTCGGCAAAACAATGAATGACATTTTAGCTGGAATAAAATTCCATCGTAGATAATAAACGGCTTCTCAATAAAAATGCTTCAGCATACAATTCACATTTCAAGAGTTTCATACCATTATCCATTCGACTCCATTACAACAAATTTTTACAACGAAATTGTAGATTTTTTAATTTTCACTTAAAGACCATATTCATAATGCCGTCTTAACGTAAAGTCTGAGCTGGCACTTTACTATACCACGGACCAGGGCTGTTCACTGTGACGACATACACACGTGACTGTCATCAGCCAATCTACGTGCGGTATAAGGCTGCCTGTGTTTATCGATCAGTTACGTGTGTAACTGTGCACCTTGAAATTATACGAAGCGTGCCTCTTTGCCTTTACTTACGAGGCACACTCGTAGTTCATTCCACTGACCATCTCGTAAAGCTCCGCATTGAAATTTCTCGCTATTTTAAAATTTGATGATCTACTGTTAGCCTATTTGTGGAGTTGACGGCAGACGGGAAACAGTGGGATGGAAGGTGTATCGATTATTCCAGAAGAATAGACCTAGCAAATTTTAATTAAAATAAATACTTGGTTGAGGAGGAGGGGGGAGATAGAACTCCCGACAAAGATAGAAAAAAACTGTTGGAATAATGGTGCTTTTATTTACGAATAATCGTATCAAATTTAAGAAAAATGTACTTATTGCCCAACAAGTACAGAATAAAAGTCGGAAGAAACAGGTTTTTTTTAAATTTAAGATAAGTAAGCGCAGCCAATTTTGGTTGGAGGAAATTGAAAAATGAACAGATGTCCCAGCAAATATATGGAAAAAAAAACGGGACGATCGTTATTTTTACGTTTGATGAATAAAATAAAAGCAAAATGTAAACTAAATACTTGGTTGTAGCAGGGGTGTAGAAAATTCTTACTGGACAAAATTTCCCACAAAATGTTCCTACAGATTTTTTTAATTTCCACAGCCTTTCACTATTTAGGCAAGCCATTTTTCAGTAAATTTCTGCAGTTCTCTGAAATTTCCCGCAATCCTCGTTCTAGCACACCTGGGTGGCAGGAGTGCAGGGGGGGGGGTCAACAGGTCTCCTAACAAATCTGTAAAAAAAAGTGGGAAGAAAATGTTTTTTTTTTATTATTTCAGATTGGTAAACGCAGCAAGTTTTTGACTAAAATAAATATTTAGTTGGGGCAGGGGGGGAGCCAAAACGAACAGATTTTCCTACATACGTATATACAAAAAAATAAGAAGAACTTTTTTTATTTTGTTTCAGATGATATACAAACAAAATAATAAATTTTAACACAGCAAATTTTAAACGAAGAAATCCTTGATTGTGGCAGATGGGGGGTGGGGGGAGGGGTTAACAAACAGATCTTTCCACACATACGTGGTTTTTTATTTTGTTTTTGTTTTTAATACTAGGCATTATTTACTAATCTATTCATTCAATATATACATACTTTTGAACGAACAGACCATTAAATAAAATACCAGGTCTATTTATTATAAAATATTGTTAGAAAACTCCTCTGGTGTGCAGTACCTTTCTCTGGGTGGCAGTGCCTTTATTTACAGTTTTTTTTTATTAGTTAACATGGAATCTTGATTTTTATTTTTTTGTGACCCTGAAAAGAATCGTTTGTTTTGGCCTTAAAAAAGGCCGTTTTGTCTTCTCAAATCAACAGTCAAGCCAGGGAAATCAAGGACTAATATCCAATAGCAACTTCCCAATTTTTTTACAAAACCATCCCGCGTAAAGTAAAATGAGTCTTCCAGCGTGAAATAAAATGAGTCTTCGCCCCTTTCCTACAGGAATTTGTCGACCGTGGATTTCTCTTCATCATGCCGCATGGTTTCCTTTCCATGGTGTTCGTTAACCCAAGTTTCGTCCAAATATACAAACGTTCTCTCCCGTATCCAACGCAGGCTTCTTATTTGACAAAGGTTACGCCGTCGACTCGCAATGATCTCTAGCTTTTCGACGTAAAATTGCCGTTGGTTTATTTTGCCGTACCGTAACGCCATGCCAAGTTTCTTCATAATACGTCGCTGCTCGCAGTGATGCTTTTCAACCTTTGAAGTTGATTTTGCTTTTAGGCTGGGTATTAATCCTCTCGATATATTTCTGACAGACAAGTCGAAGTCATCCATACCTATTACGTGTGACTTTTTTCCGGGAGTCACGAACAATGCCTTGGGGGCCGGTGATGCAGACAGCTTCGTAGGCCTTACGTACGAACTCTCGAAGTCGAACAGTTGATTCTGACACACCGGTCATTAATCCAGTCTGTAATCCAAACCTGCCTTAGCAGTGAAGATGCCTTGTTGTTCAAAGAATCTATATACATTCCATACGATTTCCCTCCCTTGACTACGTAGAACTTTGTCCTTCTTTGCGACCGTTGATTTATTCGCTCGAATATTCGTATTAAGTGACACCTTGTTGACTGAACTGTAGCCGTCTTGAGTGAGACCGGTCTCCCAGCATGCTGTGCGAACATGACTAGCGCTCATAACCGATAACGCGTTACCGTATAAGGAATTATGTCGTTCACAGTGAACAGCCCTGGTCCGTGGCATAAGTCAGGGCAAAGCCTGAGCCTAGCTCAGACTCAAACTGGTATACATGATGAAATCCAGATTCAGACGTAGCAAAGTAAAGCTTTGGCGTCAGCTTGAGCATAACTCACACCAAGCAAACCAGAGCTTTGAGGGATCCACGGAAACACAAATACACAAACAGACAAATAATGGGGGTAAAAGTCATAATAATAGTAATAAAGCAATAGTTATTGGTTAGAAGCGAGCGGTTATTGGTTTTTAACCATCGGCTGCAATCATTAGCCCGGCTCGAGTATGCAAAGCGCGAGGGCGTCAGCCCGAGACATTTGCATACAAGAACCGGGACAATGATCGCAGCCGTTGGTTAAAAATCAATAACCGTGAGATTCTAGCCAAAAACTGTTTTATGCTACAGTTGGGACGTGGCATATAACGTATTTTATTAAAAAGTGTTTGTGTTTTCTGAAATATCTTGATATAAATGAAGGTCATTTCAGTTTAGTTTATGTAGGGTGGATTGGATAGTAGACCGACGAATCCTTAGCGTCCGTTTGTGGGTGGAGTGGGTGGGAAGGAGACGAAGCGTCGTTTCGCCGTATTTCACGCTAGCCAGCTCGCTTGTGTTTTTGAAGCTTTTCGGAGTGATACAACTTCGATAAGAGGCAGCAGGGGTAGAATGAAATTCTGGGAAGGTAAGTAATTCATTTTGAGCGTTTGTAGTTTGTGAATTGTTTAAACAATAAATACGATAATAGGATATCTGTATGAATGAAGGTAATTGCATTTTAGTTTGTGGAGGGAGGTGGGGGGAGTTAACGCAGAGTGAATAGCTTAGACACAGGCCAGACATATAAGAGTTGGCAGGGATGGGATTTCATTACTTTTAAGTGTTTGGTTTTGTACGTTTTATTGCATTACGTTTTTTTTTTTGCATGCTGTATTTGGTTGATGGTGTGTGAGACACTTGGGTCACTCCTCCCCCCCCCTCCCATCCCTTCTTTTGAATGCTTTCTCAGTAAATAAAGTTAGCCATTACTAAGGCTGTTCCAGGATTAAAATACTGATTCCAGGGTTACAAGTTCAATATGGCCCAGCCATCTAGTTTTTTTTTAGAATAGTTATTTTTATACTTATTTTTTAGAATGTATGGGGGAAGCACCTTTTTTAGTGATCTTTGCCCTTCTTTTCGATGTTTGCTTCTTCCCTCCCCCCAACCACCCCATTTGAAAGTGTGTGGGCGCCTGTGGTGACAATAAAAAAAGTACGTCGCCAGCAATGAATCAAGAAGGACCACATCCAGAAGATAGATCCACAAGTAGATGTTTTGCTGAATCAGGTAGCAAGTGACCAGAAATGGGCACATTGGACACATTGGGGCTCTTGAGTCACTGCCCCCCCCTCCCCCACCCCTACTTTCGGATGCCCTTTCGGTGCATAAACATAAAGACTATTCAAGGATTAAAATACTGATTCCAGGGCCCCAAGTTCGTTTAATATGGCCCGGCCATTGCTAGTATATATTTTTTATTTGGGATAGCTATTTTTTAAACCTCTTGTACAGAATACGTGGTGGGGGGGGGGGGCGTGCACCTTGTTGAAAATCTTGCTCTGTGTATATTTTTAATGATCTTTTACTTCGTTCCGAAGGATGCTGTCCCCGTTTCCTGTTTGTGGGTGCCTACAGTGACACAGAGAACAGATACGTCATTAGCCGAGTTGTTGACCACCATACCGTTGCCAAGCCAGCAATGACCTAAGCCACAAGATAATAGACGAAAAAAACGATGTGAAGTACTCGAGCTGTAAATAGTCAACATTTTCTTGGGTATCTCTGGACTGCCTCCCCCCTCCCCCCCCCGATTCTTGGATTTTTGACCTCATCTTCGCGTTTGTCCCCCCCCCCTTCCGCATATTACTGTCGTCATACACGCGGTTACTACTTTAATGTTTTTCACACGGCGGATATGTAAATTTGTGTACTTTTAATTTCAATTTTTATACAATTTTTGAGTTCATTTGTCTCACTGACAGACGAGTAAAAAATTGAGGTAGGCCTACGGTTATAAAATTAGTCTGTTCCATGATCCAGCTGAATATTATAACTGATATTGTCTGACAAACACTACTATTCTTGAATGAAAACTAAAATTGATTCCATTTGCCCCTTCCACCCCTCCCCACCCCCACCCCGTCCAATCTCTCCATAGGCCCACGGGCAGGCGCCCTTGTCATCGGCCCAGATCGCATGGGCCTTAAGCGGCCCCTAACCAGGGAAGTCCTTAAAAGAATCGATTTCGGAACGGTAAATAAAAAACACAACATGTTGAAAGCTTTAGGCCGTGCAGCCAAATCGTTGTTATGCAGAGTAGCTGACTCCCAAAGCAAGCCCAATGTCTAATAATGACCAGGCAATGGATTTCTTGAGTAGACTCACGTTTTAAGCATGAGACGCATCTTGGCATCTTGGCATAGCCATTATGTACACGAAGTGAGCGAAGCTCAAACTTTGCAAAGTCGGCCTCACAGTGAAGCCTGTGTCTGTTCTCAGCTCATGATACGGTGTCATTGTGAATACCAAATTACTAAGCTCACGCTGCGCCGTCATTATGAATATGGCCGTAAGTGTCTCATTAAAATGACGTTGAGTATACATTATTACATTTACTTCGAAAACGGATAATAATAAAACTATCTCACATTTAAAAGTAGTCTATTTCTTTTAATTATGTATGTAATGGTTGTTTTCACACTGTTTTGTGTTCGAATATACATCGTCTCATATACTGTTAAATAAGAAAATTGCTCACTACAAACTTGATTTAAGGAACAATCGGTAGAAAAAATGCATACACGCTGCAGCAAGCTTCGTTCACCAGAAGTTGAAGTACCTCATAATATGTATTTAATATGCTTCTCGTCACAAAAACGCTAAAAAACTTCTTGCCCCCATGTTTGCACAAAACGCAACTAAACATGAGCTTCAGTTTAAAAGCTTTACTACAATTTCCACATTTACACAGCTTCTCACTGTTGTGTCGGTAGAAAGTAGAAAATGCAGCAGAACATCTCACAAATCATAATATGACGTGTCACACTTAAGATATAATCAGCTTCCTTTCTTTTGACTTAAAATGAGCAACAGATAATCGTAGATATGCCTTACCACAAATTTTACTCTTTTTGGGCTTTTGTCCAGTTTGAACACGGACCACCAACAAAATAATACCACTAAGTGAGCAAACATTTTCCGTCATATTTTCAGACTATTTTCTTGTTGTTTATAAAGTTGAATTTCCTCACTTGTCCCATTCTGGCAGTTGACTTGGAAGATTTCACTTTTTTAGTTGAAGCACGAGTGGCACATTACCTAACACATTATCATGGCATACCTTGTAACCAAACTGCTTTGTGATTGTTTTAAAAAATAATGTCGAAAAGAGTTGAGAATTTAACTTAATTAATTTTGTTCGTCTGAGAATTTCAAAGAATACTTTAAATAAGAATTTGTGAACAACAAGAGAGCCCAAAAACAAGCTGTAAATGATACTGAAGTTTTAAAAAGGACAAAGTACGTAGCGCCATCTAGTTTTGTAGATTGAAAGTTTTAGTGTTTTAGTTTTAAGGGTGGTCGAGGCGAGTCTCTGTGCTCTGTCAAACGCTAGGACACATCTTAATACCAGTCTGTTACTCATTGTTCCTACGGAACTTTTTATGTACTCATGGCTTTACCTGTTTGCCGAAATTTAGATCTGGCAACTTTCTCTAATCAGTTGTAGACGTGTCGTTATACCCTATGAGAATTAGCATGGTAGCCTGCGGACTAGTTACTACTGTAGTTACTAGTCACTAGTTCAAGACTCACGCTAGTATATCGCCCGCCAAGATAAAACGATAACATCCAGATAAAATGAATATATGAGCATGGCGTCCACTAGACACGTTGTGTCTTTATACAGCAAAGATAGTTTGACTGTTTCAGCCATCTCAGGGTAAATAACCATGCGACAGAAAAGGATGAAACTTGTTTGACCGGGAGACTTTGGTCGCCTGACAAGATAAAAATCACTGTTAGACACATAGCTTAACGTTTTCTTCTTGAAAAACGACCTGAATAACGGTGATATTTGCCTAATTACTAGTTACTAGTTACTGGCTAATAGTTACTGGCTAACAAAAATAAATTCTTCCATGTGGTGAATAAAGTTGGCCCTTAGCTTATTTTACAGGTATTGACCTGTAGAAGTGCCCTTTTCATATGGACCTTTCTAATTGGTCAAGTGGTTCAGGGATTAGAGAGCTCCAAACGTCCAAACTGAATGTTTTACATTGTTTTAAACATTGTTATTATGCAACAATGTCAAACTGAACATTGATTGTTGAAGGGCAAAATGGCCGAGGATTTGGATGAGCTCTTGCAAGATTTGATAAAGAAAAAGATAATAACCAGCAGCAACCTGAATCATGGACTGGTGAGGGATGAAACATTTGTACGAGTGATGAAGGAGGCTAGAAACAGGAAGATTTCAGAGCTGCGTGTGAGGAAGTATGGAGTGGGTACAAACGTTGGGCCTGATGCCAGGAATCAAGATGGAGGACAACAACTCCAGACAAGTAAGAATAGAGAGCAGGAGAGAGAGGAGAGCCGTGAGGAGAAGAGGCTTCTTAGAGCTGTTGTTACAGAGAGTGATGGAGCTGTGTGGAGTGAGAGTGACACTGAAGTGGATGGTGGAAAAAATGACAATGCTGTGCAGTTGCAGCAGCGCTCACGCAATTTGCAAGCACTAAAGAAGCTTTACGGTGGAGGTTTGGCCAATGTACCGATGCCAAGATCAGTGGTAATGATGTGCAGTGTATGGGGGCGTCCGTACTCAACGTCACAAATGAATATGTGGGTATTGATGAAATTGTTGCAGTTGGTGCTCTCAGAGAGAGACATGCTTTCGAAATTGAGGTGCGCTCTATTGCAGCAAAACAGAAGCTGCTACGCACCACAGTTGAAGTAAATGACTGTCATGCTGAATTTCATGACTTGCATGAGTATTAGAGTGGAACGTTCAAAATAAATTCTTGAATTTCAAAATGCCCTGGTGCAGAAAAGTTGCATTTTGACATCCTAATAACGGGAAAAATAATAAAGCAAATTCAAAAATTTTTTTTGAGGTGCCGCCGGGTACCCAAAAATTAAAAAAATCCTAAAAAACGACATTTATCGATTTTTTTTTACTGATGAGATATCATAATTTTAACTTTCCCTGGTATTTTTTATACTATATTGATTGAGTCCAACCAACGTCCTTACAAAATTTCATTGCTCTATCTCATTTCTAAGAGGTGCCCCAGGCAGGAACAACTTCAGCAATTTTCTTCAAAATTCCTGTTTTTGTTGGACATGTTCAAATGAGAAAGATTTATTTATATATTTATATTTACCTTGAGGCAAGATCCGGTTTCAAGAATATAACAAATAACTGGTGATTCATCTATCAGGAATGCAGGCAGGGGCAAGCCTGAAGGGGAATTCCAGATTTAGTGTTCACATTTCAGAGGGAGAAGCAGTTCACAGGAGGCAGTTAGTTTAATTCGGCCACTCTGTGTTTTACTGTTTATGAAATGGATGCAGACTTGCAGGTGGAGGTAAGAAGTGTAATTCACAAATGAAAACACGAATCTCAACAGCCTATCCTGTATTTGGCTCTCCTGAGCTGTTACCAGGGAATACTTTGCCTACGTTTAAAGATGTTACGAAGTATTTTCATTATGTTAGACAAGAACTGAAACCGAATGATAAGGCCAAAGAACCAACAGTTTCTGATGTTTCTTTAGTTGTAGCTGTGGAATTAGAGAAAATGTGTGAAAAATCATCAATACCCTGTATTTCAAGTCAAAAAATACTTGAGAAAATTAAATCGTTTCACAACAACTACAGAAACCTTTTGAAACCTTTCAAGCAAAGGCAGGTGGATGGAAATTATCAAACAAAGATTAGGAACTTTGCGTTAAAAGGTAGCTGTGAGCTATTTGATATATCGAGTTGTAAATGTGCAGATCTAACAAAGTGCTGTTGTCCTAAAGAGAGAAAGGTTCCGTTCGAGGAAAGACAATTTCTAATTGACCAAAGAACTGAGCGAAAAATGGTGATCGGTGGGGTTGACATGACTAAAACTATAAGCTGGAAAAAAGAATGAAGCGTTTGCAGCAAGAGAAGAGGAAACTTTCGAAATACACAAAAGACCAAGAGGCAGGCTCATCTTCCCTCCCGAAACGTATTAAACCAAATTCAGATTTTCCCAAAGATTCCACTTCCATAGCAATGCCATCCAGAAAAAGTGTGATCTTCCGTAACCTCCTTATGAACCTGGCCAGAGAGTGTGATAGGCATAATATTTCCGACAGAGGGGCTGCAGCTGTTGCAACGGCTATACTGCAGGACTTTGGAATTATTTCCACAGAAGAAATGTCAAATGATATTGATCGAAGCAAAATACGTCGCGATAGAAATATGTTATGTGAAGAATTGTCCTCAGCAAATACTGGTCTAATACAAAGCCTCTACTTTGATGGACGAAAGGATAACACATTAATGAGTGTCAAAACAGAAAGTAAATTATACCCTAGGACAACAAAAGAGGAACATATAACGCTCGTCCAGGAACCTGGCTCGTTGTATTTAGGCCATATTTCACCAAGAACTGGAGGAGCAAAGGACATTGTGACAGCGATTATGGATTTTTTCAACGCGCAGGAAATCAACCTCCAAGACCTCACCGTAGTTGACTGCGACGGGACTAACGTAAACACAAGAATTAATAGTGGAATAATCAGACGGCTGGAACTCCATCTCGGAAAGCTACTCCAGTGGCTAATCTGCTTACTGCACGTAAATGAACTCCCTCTGCGTCAATTGCTCCAGCAGCTTGGTGGGGAAACTGAAGGACCAAAATCCTTTACGGGCCTATTGGTAAAGCGATTACTGATTCTAAACGACCATGTGAGGAACAGCCAATCGTAAAGTTTGCGCCAATTAGCAGTGAAAATCTTCCAGTCATTAATAACTCAAAAGATCTTAGCACAGACCAACGATATCTGCTTGAAATGTGCACTGCTGTTTCAACTGGCAGCTGTTCTCGTGGCCTTGCATTGAGAAAACCTGGATTAGTGTGCCACTCCAGATGGTTGACAATGGCAAACAGAATTCTTCGGCTGTATGTTTCTACTGAGACTCCTGGGGAAAATCTTGTAACTCTTGTCACGTACATTCAAAAAGTCTATGCTCCAGTATGGTTCCACATCAAACTACAGCTGGCTTGCATATACGGACCATCCCATCTTTGGAAGCTTGTCAATTATTCCAGATACCTCAAACTGCCAATTAGAAACGTTATCGACACTTGTATTAGGCGAAATAGTTTCTATGCCCACCCAGAGATATTTTACTGGGGATGTTAGTTGATAGAAGGCCGAACATCAGAGAACTAGCATTAAGGAGGATTATGCTCTATCGGACTGCAGAAATCACAAGAGGCAGAGTTTCTCCAAGACAATTTAGAGTTCCAGACTTGAATCTAGATGCAGACGACTACATTGAAATGATCGATTGGCAGAAAGAAGACAGAACTGAACCGCCTATTACTAAGGGATTTCAAGAGGAAGATTTAAGCAACTTTATCAGTGATAAAGGAGCTGAACCACTCTCCAAGTTTTGTAAAATGCCATGTCACACGCAGGGAACAGAACGCTGTGTTAAACTAGTAACGGAGGCATCAGCTGCGGTATTTGGAAAAAAGAAAAGAGATGGCTTGATCCGTGCCCGACTACTTTCTCGATCTTTAATACCGACGTTTAATACTAAGAAGGAGTTCAAACTGAAGTAATGGAAGTTTGATGTGAATTAGAAATTATTCAATTCGGATTGCAATTATTAGCAAAGAAAGAACAATTGAACATTGAACAAGAACATTGAATAGAATAAGAAATCTAATCAATATCATTGTATCATTTAGTTAAAATACAAAATTACAATTTTTCCCAAAGACTCATAATGTAAATAACAACTAGAATTTGTTAAAACTAGTGGATTTTTTTGAAAGAAATTGCCGAAGTTGTTGTTGCCTGGGGCACCTCTTAGAAATGAGGTAAAGCAATAAAAAGGACGTTGGTTAGACTCAATGTAGTATAAAAAACACCAGGGGAAGTTAAAATTATGGTATCTAATTCGGAAAAAAATTCGAAAAAATGTAGTTTTTTAAGATTTTTTAAATCTTTGGGTGCCCGGGGGCACCTCAAAAAAATTTAAAAAAAATTTTTATTATTTTTCCCGTTAATAGGATGTCAAAATACAACTTTTCTGCACCAGGGCATTTTGAAATTCAAAAATTTGTTTTGAACGCTCCACCCTAATAAGTATACTGTGCAGGCCCCCCTGCATTGGCTCCCTCGTGGTGTCACCCCTCAAGACGTTGCTGGCCCCTCCAGCCGCACCCCTCCAGCGCTGCTGGCCCACATAGCAGCGCTGGAGAAACATTCATTTGATAAACTTGTAGCTCGAGGCAGAGTTGCGTGCGAGATGAGTGTCTGGCTTGTTACGTTACGCCTCAGAGAAGGCGTGACAATTGAAGAGGTACCAGACAATGTGGTAATTTTTGAGATTGAAACATTGGTCATTGTGGACGAGCATGCACCGAAATGCCTGCGCTGTAGGATGCACGGCCATTTTCGTCGCGCGTGCGCGAGCGTTACGTGCACAACATGCGGCGTGTGTCGTGATCCGCGGCAACTACGTCAACATCTGCAGGAGGCACTGCGTGAGGCGGGCAGGAGCACACAACAGCAGAAAGATTGTGTATCAGTGCGGAAGCAACAGCAGCAAGTAGTGTCAGTGCAGCATGGGCAAGGTGTGTCCCCAGGGCAGTTGACCATGTGTGCTGGGCCCCAGGTTGTGTGGCGACGTCGCGACCAGCAGATTTGCAGGAACAAGAGTGGCAACCAAGCGTGACAGATATTGCAAGTACGAGTTGTGCGCAAGTGAATGGGAATGAGCAAGCAGATGTAGTTGTCAGCAGAGGTGGGGAAAGTGATGGTCCTTGGCGAACTCCGCCAGCCAAGAGGAAAAAAGGCGGCCGAAAACGGAAGGAGTTGCCACGACCAGCTGAACAATACTCTGCAATGGTTTCCATTGGTGAATCACAGAATTTGGAGGTAGAGGCGGAGAGTCAAGATGGTGGCTCGGATGTTGAAGTTGGTAAGGTGGCGGAGCAAGTTAGTTTGCAGCATCCGTGCAAAAATCAATCCGTGAGCGATAGCGATTACGTCAGTACTATGTAGCAGCAACAGCAGCATCATTCAGTGAGGGTGTCGGTTGATAACAGGCAACTGATAGAGTTTTGTCAGTAGTTGGGGGTGGATCACGAAATAGGAGTAGATGTAAGAGAGGGGGCAAACTAACATAACATTCGAGTTCACTGACACAGCGATTGCAACTTGGAGTACGAGGGCCTCAGGGGTAAGTGTAGCAGCTTTTGAAGCACGCTAGTATTTTGGGTGTGCAGGAGGCAATAACATGCAGGGGTATGACGTGTCGGCATAGAGAGTAGATTATGTGGTTTCAGGTCTGAAAGTTGGCGTGTTTATTAAATGGTCAGTGCCGTTTCTGGCGGTCCGCATTCAATATAGTGTTGCAGGCGTAGATGCGGTAGCTCTTAAAATCTTGATGCAAAATTGTTGGGTGACTGTTGTGTTTTTGCTTGTGACGCGCAACCCAAAGACAGTTGAGTGGGTTGCATGGGTCCGACAATTTTCATCGCCAGTTGTGTTAGGGTGTGATTTTAACGGTCACAATTATGACTGGGGTTCTTTGCTGGTTGATGCACGGGAAAGGCGGTTGACAGATGCGATTGATAGGGTGGGGCTACAAATAATTCAGGATGGGACACCCACGTTTATTCGGTGGCAGTAGGGAAAGGTACATGAGTCAGTATTGGACTTTTTGGTTTGCTCACCTACCATTGCATCAAGCTTCACGTTTGCTGTGTCAGATGATTTGCCTGGGAGTGACCACTTCCCAGTCATTTTGCTCCCACGTGGTCATCGTGCGGAGACGCGGGGAGTGGCTTGCTGCAATCGGCCAGTTATAAGGAATGGTCTCCTTACTGAGTGGATTGCGTCAAATGCTGGTTTTCGGCATGAGGGGGGTGGAGGAATAATGAGTTGTGAGCGAACGCGAGGGAGTATGGGGCGTCAACGGGCTTGCCCCGTGTGGTGGACGCTGTGTGTACGGTCGCGGTCAGGGACAGGAGGAGAGCATTCAGACGGTGGAAGCGGTTTCCGGATGAAAATCATTGGCGCACATACAGCCAGGTAGCTAGAGAATCTCACTCGCTGTTGGAGAGAAAGGGGGGTACAGTAATAGGTTATGCGCAAAGATTGGCACATCGGCCTCACTGGTTGAGGCATGGCTTGCACTTCGTCTGCAGACTGCCAAGATGGCAGTGTCGTGGGTGTACAGCAAAGGAGTGACTAGTGGAAACCGGCAGATCGTACGTAGAGAGGGCATGGCGGATGCGTTCAGTGAGCGCTTCGCCAGTGTCTATGCCCTTTCTAGTGGCATTGTCCCACTGGACTTGCCATCTGTAGTGAAATCGCGGGTTGGGGTTTACCGTGGGAAAAGACGGAGTTTAATGCGGCCCTCTTAGTGTGCAGGAGCTCTAGTGCACCAGGTATTGATGGTGTACGGTACGATCTTTTGAAGAGTCTGCGGAGTGAGGAGATTAACTCACTTCTTGCAGTATTTCAGAGTCTTTTGGATGGCAGCATGCCTGCGCCATCATGGATGTTCACCGTTCTTGTCCCCGTGCACCTGTATAACTATAGGCCTATTGCTCTGCTCTCGTGTTTGAGAAAGGTGTGTGAGCGGATGGTGATTCGTAGACTCAGCTGGCATCTCGAGTTCTATAATCTGCTAGCACCGGTTCAGTTTGGATACCATCCGACGAGGAGTGTTCAAGACACTATTTTGTTTCTCCTTTCTGGTATGGGATGGCACAAGGTCAGGTGGTCTTAGCGGTCTTTTTCGATATTAAGGCCGCATATGATACTGTGTCGACTGCATGGTTCGAGGCTTCATTGCGGGCTATGGGTGTTGATTCGCGGTTAGTGCGGGCCATTGTCATGCTGCTAGGGGAACACTGCTTTGTGATCCGTGTGGGTGGTTTTTGGTCTGCAGAGGCAACGACTTGCAGGGGTGTACCACAAGGTAGTGGCCTCAGCCCCGCCTTGTTCGCTATTGCAATCAACGATGTGCTTGTGGAGGTAAGTGCCACGTCTAACATTGTCTGCTACGCGGACAATATGGCTGTCTGGTTTGATGGTTCAGACCTGGCCCTCATGGCTGCCTGTGTTCAGGCAACTCTCGATCGTATTGTTACCCTGCTCACAGACCGTTGGTCGGTTGCTTGCTTCTGCAAAGACGGAGGTAGTTATTTTTTCACGGACATGTGTAGCGCAACCGAGAGTTGTGCTACATGTTGGTGTCCAGGAAATTGTGCCAAAGGAGAAAGTCAACTACCTTGGAGTCATCTTGGACTCGAGGCTTGAATGGAATGAGCAGGTAAGGGCACTGGGTACCAAATTCCTGGCGTGTTCGTCTGTAGTAAAGGCTCTGGTGGTAGGGAATATGGTGCGAAGAGGGACGCTACTGGCAACGTATAGGACGTTTATCTATTCCCTCATTGATTATCATCTGCCATTCCTGTGTGGTGCTCAGCGGCATCTGAATGCCTTACAGGTTGCTGTAAATATCGGTCTCAGGGCTGTGTCTGGCTGCCTCAGCCCCACGCCAGTACAGGCTCTGTGGATTGAGTGCTGTGAGACGCCGCTTTCTATCCGTGCACAATAGTTGTTGGTAACGTGATGTCTACGGAATTTGAGCAGAGGAGTCCGTGATCCTGTTGGGAAAATTCTGGTGGATTACAGCTGTCTTAGTGACAAAGCATGCAGTGTGCTAGGAGATGGTTGGAGAGGGATCAGTCTCCTATGGTGTGTAACTAACAACCCCATTCCAGTCGGGTGTGCAGCCCCATACAGTTCGTGGTCATGGTGCCCAGATTTAGAACTGGTCACTGATAAGCTGTTGGACGGTTGTGACATTTTTTGTGACGCCTCTTTCGTACTTTCAGAGTGGGAGGGGGCATTGGTGTTGCTGTCCCTTCCCTAAAATTAGCTGTCAAACAGAGAGTAGTGGCGGTGACCTCCAAACTATGTGTTACATGCTAGCAGTATCGGTTGCACTTGATGTAGCATCAGACCTCTATCTTCCATTCTTCTCTGTGATCATGGATTCATTGTAGTGTTTCACACATCTAAGGTGCTGTTGGAGATGGCTTGAGTACACGATGCATGGTGTACACGATTGCATGGAAGTTTTGGGAAGCGACATGCACTGGCGCTATGGCATTCCGGTGGGTAAAGGGCAGCAGCGGGTTAAGAGGCAATGAGCAGGCTGATGGGTTAGCATGCGATGCGCTGTACTTGGATAGCACACAGGTTCGTCCTGTACTTTCTGCCAAGATGCACAGGTTGCTGGTCCGTCGGTGTGTGATGCGGGTGTGGCAAATTGATTAGGATTCTTCGCCGGTGTGCAGACGTTTCCATGATGAGCACCAGGAGTGTTGTGCTAAGTCCAACATGGATAGGCTGGGTTATGGGGATGCGAAGGTGCTTACTCGTTTGCTGATGGGTCACTCGCTCCTTCGCGCTCATGTGCACCATTTGGGGTGGGTCAGTTCATCTACGTGCCGCATCTGCCTTGTGGACGAGACTCCAGAACATGTTTGGCTTTTGTGTTCGCGTTATGCACGGTGGCGTGTGTTGTTGGCTTACTGGGCGCACGAGCTCCCGCTGTTGCCCGACCTGCTCTCGCATTCCATGGGTCGCTGCCCAGTGGCGAAGTTACGTGCAGTTGCAAAATTTTGTCGGAGTGGGGGAGTAGCGTTTGAGGGAATTAGTGGGTTGGACTCTTCTGCTCAGTGTCTGTGTCTATGTCAAGTGCAATGGTCCTGCGTGTTGAAGTGACTTGCCTGAATTTTAGCCTGCCTGGAGAAGAAGGTGTGGTGCTGCTATGGGACGGTGCTGTGGTGCTGTGTGACGATCTGCTGGGCCCACTGGAACTTTCTCTAAATGAGAAAGAGAAGGTGGGTGGGGCAACTGGTAGGTGAAGAGGAGAATGCGGATTTAGTGCACTCTGAGTGTTTGTGTGTGGTGCACTGTAGGAGTTTGCTCTGTCTAGGATAAGGGTCTGGTCGGTTTTGTTTGGTGTACACATGTGCAATGATGTAGACATGAGCGGTGATGTGTATTTGTATTGTCTTTTTTTGTATAGGGGTGTACGGCGTTTTGCCAAGGCCTCGAATAAACAAAGGGAAAGAATCCGTCTATCAGCTAAACGAGTGTAGTTTTAAAGCAAACTATGCTGTATTGCTAATTTCTAGGCCAAATTGGCACCTAGAAACAATAGAATGGCTAATTTATTTTATAGATGTGGGCTTTCAGAGCTGAGCTGAATTGTTTCTTATTTCTTATTTTATTTACAGAGCATAACGGCCTAATACACAATGAGCTCTCAAAGCTCATTTGTTTCACGAACATTTATTGGGAGCCATGGCCCACTGCCATATGCCTCGTACATCATGACTCGTACATCTGCTTATACGTCTACTTATACATCTACTTATATCACTACTAACAATCTCGACACTTGCCCTAGACTCTACTCCCACCAAAACTCCTCTGTTCCTTCTCGACTACTCAATCACTAATAGCACTGTATCACTATAGCACTGTCACACTGTCCTATGTGCGTAAATGGCCCGCCTTCTCCCTCCCGTTTAGGGAAATTTTCAGTGGGGCCAGAGAAGTGGGGAATGAAACCTTACTCAACCATGGCATTCTTCACCACACATGACTTGCCTATCCACTGTGTACAAGCCATTAGCAGTTGCACTAGCAATCTGGCTGCGAGGCGAACAGAAGAATCTCACACCCAATCTAACTTTAAGTTCTACGCATTAAACTCTGCTACTCTGCAAAACTTCGCAACCATCCGTAACCGGTTGACTTTCGTCAAAGACCTCAACTCTTGAACCGTAGATACGTTCAGCATCCAGGAAGCAACACGCAACCTTACTGCAGCATACTTCCTGCAATGGTGCAGAACATGCTGTGGTGTCTCATCAGCGAAACAATGCGGACAGGTTGGCGTCCTAACCCAGCCGAACCGAAACTAGTGCGAGTGCAGGAGAGTGTTACCAACTCCGAGTCTGAACACAATTTTCACATCACAAAACCTCATTTTATTTAAGCAAGACGTAAGCACACACCGCGATTGAAGAGCCCAAAAATCCTTGGCAGCATCTGTTATGTCCCAACGCTCTTGCCACGGCTTGAGAGCCCACTGCTTGACAATCGGACGGTACATCCGTGCCGACAGCAGTGGAACAACAGGCGGGCTCACTCCAGCCACAGCTTCCTTAGCCAGACCATCTGCTTGCACATTTCCCATATTACCACTATGGCCCTTAACCCATTTAAATTCGAACCCAGAACTTCCACAAAATAGAATAAACTAGCGGGTCTAGGACACTAAGACCTTCACACGCTGCTTGCAGAAACCTATATCCAGCCAGTGAATCAGTCCAAAGCACAAATGATGGCAGCTGCAACTCTACTGCAACATCAAGTGCTACTGAAATGGCAAGCAACTCACAGAGCATGCTCGACGTGACAGCAACAACTCGACGCTGCACCAAAACCTTGAGAGACGGGACTACAACGCCAAGTCCACCGAACTGCCTTTCAGCATCGAACGACGCGTCAATGAATTTCACACTGTGCTCTACTCGGTTCAAAGATCCGTTCCAGTTCCGGGCACCAGCTCCACGGACTGAATGAACAGGCACAGGCTACAGAGAGACCATCAGGTGACACTTGCTGTAGCAGCGTCACACCAACTCCTGCTTCCCCTAGAATGCTTCTTGCTTTCTCTCCAAACCTCCCGTAATCATCAATGATCCTCCCAACAGGGTCATTTTGTCCGCAGCTCAGATTACGCAAACAAAGCATCACTAGGAGCTTTTTTGCACGGTACTCAATTGGCTCCTCCCCACACTCAACCCACAGTGCTTGCACTGGAGTCGTGGTAAGACAACCTGACACAGTGCGTAGGCAAACATTCACCAAAACCTGAATCTCTCGCAAATGCCTGGCCGACGTCTCGCAAAACAGCTGTCCTTGCTCGCAGCTTATCTTTCAACCGTGCAACATTGAGCGTCCAATCCAGGGTCACTTCTAAGATGATACCTACATACTTCACACTCTTCTTCGGTTGGACAAGTTGATACCCAACACGGAGCTGAACTTGACATAGAGGACTCAAGAGGCTCCTCGCAAACACCACAACTTCCGTCTTGGCTGGGGCCAGCATTAGGCCTCTCGCTCCCAGGACGCGCTGAATCTTCTCCAATGTACGTTGCGCAGCCTCCACTAACAAACCCAGAATATCACCAACAAACCAAATTGCCACATCGTCTGCGTAACAGACTATATTTGCAGCACTTCCCATTTCGACAAGCACTTTGATGATGGCAAACGCAAATATTGTTTGACTGAAACAGCTCCCTTGCGGTAGGCCCCTATCTGTAGTCACACTGCTGACCATTTGCCATTCACGCGTGTCACAAAGACACGTGGTCCTAACAACGCAATAACTGTGTCTACTAGCTGCTTTCCCACTCCCATGGCCATTAGATCTGCTTCAACCCACGCAATAGACACTGTTTCATAGGCTGCCTTGATGTCTAAAAAGACAGCCAAGACAACCTTGCCATGCACCCACGCCTCACGAATGCTGGAAAGCAGAAACAACACAGCATCTTGGGCACTACGACCCGGGCGATAACCAAACTGAACTTTGGCTAAGCATCCATAATTTTCCATATGCCAGTTCAGTCTTTTAATAACCATTCTTTCATAAATTTTCCTAATACAAGAGAGCAGAGCAATTGGCCTGTAATTCACCAATTCAGATCTGGTGCTCCCCGGTTTGTGAACGGGAACAAGAACTGTAAATATCCATGATGGAGGAACAACATTCCCAGAGAAAACCTGCTGGAACAATGCCATAAGCGCTCACTGATCGCTTACTGACCGGTGACGCACTTCACTATACTGAACCTCATCAACACCAGCAGCCCTGGAATCCCTGCAACACAACAAAGATGACTTGAACTCCGAAAATTTCCACGGCAAGTCGCTCACTTCCGAAACCACACTCGCCATTGGTGCAGAAGGAGGAGCGCCTTCTGCAAGGTTATACACACTCGCAAACCTTGCATTAAAGGCGTCTGCCATCTCTACTCCCCTAAGCACTTCACGGTCTGTTATTGTTGCTGTCGTACTGTACACCCACCGCTGCACAACTTTGTTATCACTCCGTCCTAGAGCTTTTCATGCCTGCGGATGCGAGTTTGAACCAGCAACTTGCTCACGCACTCGTTCACTATACAGCATCTTCTCTTGCTGCAGAATGAAGCGCAACTCAGCAGTCACCCCACGATAAAGCAACCACAACTCCTCAGTCTGCACACGATTCCACCACCTATTATCTTTGCGCCTGTCTCTGACAGCTACTGCACAGTGATGTGTCCACCACCGCTGGTGCACAGCTATGGGTTCTCTGCACTGCCACTTTCGCTGTGGTTCCCCAATCCAGGCTTCGAAGATACCACTACTTACCACTGGTTTTTGCAATGCTGGTCCTGTAGACTCAAAACCCGACATTCTTTGAGAACGTGGGCGAAGCGTGACCGGGAAATGATCACTCCCTTGTAAATCATCAGAAACAGCAAACTCATACTTGTCAGCAACACTGAGTGAACACACAAAGAATTCCAACACAGATTCTTGAACTCCATCCTGCCCCCACTTAATGAAAGTAGGAGTGCCATCTTGCATGATAACAAACCCTTGGTTTTCAATGGCACTGGCTAGCATATTGCCGCGCGCATCAGGTCGGACTGAACCCCAATCATAGTGATGACTGTTAAAGTAACCACCCACGATCACTGGTGCCTCAAACTGCTCGAACCACTTTATCCAGTCAGCTACTGTTGGAGCGCTTGTAATATGCACAAAGACCACTGTGACCCAACCATTGCCCATGTAAACCTTCAATGCCACTGCATCAATGCCCTGAACCTGATGGGCAACCGTTAAAATGTAATACAGTACCGCTCACTTACCCAAAACTCCTACTTTGGAATTTAACAAAACAAAATCCGCTCTCCACTCAGATGCATCAAACCGTCGCATATTATTGACTTCCTGGATGCCCAAAATATCCACTTGCTTCAAGAGAAGCTCTACCTCTTCCAGTTTTTGCTGAATACCGCGAGCATTCCAAGATGCCAATTTCTAATACGTCTGTGATGCGAATTTTGCAACTTCATACACTAAACTACTTCTAATTACCACCCCTTCGCCTCCCGTTCCCCCCGATCCACAACTGCTGAGCATAACTTTGTTGTCGAGAATTTGTGACTCCGGGGTCTCTTGCGAAAGTGGACTCATCACATTTGCATACTCATGGTCACTACCAGCTTGTGACACATTTGTGACTTCCACTTCTACAAGATCGATGGAGAAGATACCGTCATCTTCTTTCCTGTTGTCATATTCTTTTTCCTTTCCCACCACAGGAATACTACACTCTGCAAACTTGCAACTTGCAATTTCGTTGGTGGCTGAACACACTTTTTCCTTTTTCGTTTCCGTTTGGCTGGTAGTGTAAGCCAAGGACCATCTCCATCCTGTTGATTTTCTTGCTGCACCAAATTCTCACACTGCTGCTCACTTACCACTGGAACATTGCAATCGTCATTACGCTCCCGTCGCCGAAATTCCATACTTTCTATCATGGCGGTGAGGCATGGGGCTATTGTACTTATGGCCGGAAGGCCCAGGTTCACCTGCGAGATCTGAAGTTGCTGTTGCTGTTACTGATCATGCTGCCGTGGTTGCAGGGGATGCGACTGTCAAGGCTCCTCTTCCTGTTGATGCACCTTGTGACGGTCGTGACGCTCGCTCATTTTTCAGTGTATTCTGTTGCGTCATCTTGTCTCTCACCTCTGCTTGCAGATGAGGACACAAGTGTCGTGGATCCTACCACATGCCACACACTTCGTATGAGCGACTCATGCACGTGCGACGGAAATGTCCCCTTTTTTCGCACGCACCTAAGACATAGAGGCGCACGATCTTTTACCAGAATCAAGGTCTGAATGCCTTTGATCACAGCTACATACGGTACTTCATCAATCGTCACCCCCTTTTGTAATCTCACCTTCACCTGACGAGTCGTTGTTTCGCACACAATTCTACCTCTGACTTTCAGCTTCTCAAACTCATGCTCTTCAAGGGTCGCTATGCGCCCAAAGCCGATTGCAATCTCTTGTGGTGTTATGCTGCGGGGCAGGCAGTGTAGTCTCGCTTGTATAGTCTGCTCATGCAGGTCGTGCATTTCTGCCGGGTATCCATTAATGACCAGTTTAGCTTCCAGCAGTTTTTGCTTTGCAGCAAAAGTCCGGACTTCAATCTCAAAGACGTGACCCACACGCAATGTACCTGCTCCCACTACTTCTTCAGCTCCTACAACGTCAGCGACTGCAAGATACATTTGAGTAGTAGGGTAGGGTCCTCCTGCCACTGCACACACCATAACCACTGACTTCGGCATCTTTACATTGGTCAGCCTTTTGAGAGTCTGCAAGCTCCTGGATTGCTGTCGTTCGTTCATCTCATCTTCAAGTCTTTCATCCTCTTCCTCTTATACTTCACCTTCGCTATCCCCCCGTGCCATCTTCTCTCTGTTCGCCACAGCTGCACTGAAAAGTTTTACTTTCTGCACTACTGCCTCTTCCTCCTGTACTCCTCCCCTATCTCCACGTGCAACTCGTCCGCCATCTTGTTTCCCTACTACTTTTATTACCGTGTCAACGCCATACCTTCTCACTGACTTTTCGTTAATCCCTCTTTTCTGTGCCTCGCTCATTACTTGCACGAACACTTCATCCGTTACCACGCCCAAGTTGATTTCGCTGGTCGACAGTATCTTTTTCCGATACAACTCCCTAAGGAGCGCATCTACGTCAGCAGCCATCCCCGAATTTGAATTTGAATTTGAATTTATTGCCAAGAGCCCTGGCCATATGCCGAACGCTCTAATACAAAATTAAATAAATAACAAGGTTTCCAAGCAATACTAGTGACAAAAAAAACCACATCAGAACACTACGGCCTGAGATTCCACGGCGGCACCACTTCACTTCACTACCACTACCACTCGTTTCACTTCTACCACTTCACTTCTATCACTTCTAGATTTTTCACCACTGTGTACAACAGAATCCCTCACTGTGTACGAGAATAGATCTTCACCACCGTGTACAGGCGACTACTGCGTGCGGGCATCGTAATGTGCACGGGCTGTGTTTGCGAATACATCCGGGCTGTTCTTGTGAATACATCCGCACTGTGTGGAAGTAGGACGGTGCACCTGCTGCTTATCAATTCCAACCAGCCCGTCTCCCGCGACAGAGATCACAACTGCTTTTTGGTAGCTACACAGAAAGCAGCCAGTGCCCGCATGCGCCTGATAGCGTCAGCACCACTCGTGTGGCACAGCAATGTCTGCAGGGTTGGATGAGTTCTCACCCACCTACTCAACAGGTGGCGATGAGTATTGTACCGCCTACAAACAAGAAGGAAATGCTCTGCAGTGTCTTCAACGCCACATGTCGTACAGAATGGCGAGTCCACCCAACCCAACCTATTTTGGTGTGCCAGCAGCATGGAATGACTTGTACGCAAACGACTAATGAGACGCGCCCTCCTGCGCGGCAACGCATCCAGGACTGAACCACAATTGCAGGTTGGTTGAACAGCAAACAGAAACCTCCCCATTACCGAGGCCACCCATTCCTTCTCCCACTCTTTACGCTGCCACTCCCGGATTGCCACACGCCGAGTGGCCACGGACACAGTAAGATGCGCCTCTGCCACCTCTGTGGTAGTTGCCTCCTTGGCGAGAGTATCTGCTTGCTCGTTGCCCTAGATTCCAGTGTGGCCTCTCACCCATCGAACCGAAACTCGCTTACCTGGGAAGCAATCCAGAGCTTCCATGCAACACTGAAACCCAACGGATCGCTCATGTCCACACGTTCCACTGTCCCTTGCACTGCCCGGATACCTGCAAGAGAGTCCGTGACAATGGCGAAGGACCGCAGCCGCAACTCTAGAGCCACATCCAGGGCAACAGACATCGCCGCTAATTGACAAACCATGCTTGAAGCAACCGCAGTGAGACGACGCCTTACACTCACTTTGAGAGATGGGATCGTAACACCTATCCCTCCCACACTGAGTTCCCTCCTAAAAGACGCGTCGCAGAAAACTTCACAGGTGACGTGCCATGCGTCAAACAGACGAGCCACTGTGGGACACCATATCCATGGACCAATGGGATTGGCCCGTGCAACTTCACACGGACGGAGGTGGGATGCCTGTTGCAGGAGTGACGCACCCTGGCCAGCTGCGCCTAAGGCTCCACGCACACCTCGACTCAGACTGACATAGTCAAGAAGTAACTGCCCAAAAGGGTCTTTCGCCCCCCGACTGAGATTTCTCATGCAGAGCAGAACCAGTAGTTCCTCCGCACGACGGTGTATGGGTGGTTCACCACTCTCAACCCAGAGTGACTGAACTGGCGTCGAAACCAGACATCCCGTAACAGTCCGTAAGCACTTATTTACCATGGCCTGGAGCGTGCGCATGTGCCGTGCCACAGGATACAAAAAAAGGCAGGTGATAATCCAAGACCGCCCGGACAAACCCCCTGTAAGTGGAGAGTAGGGCACCTCTGGTCACATTTTCACACCCAGCGAGACTCTTCAGTATGGAGGTTCGCCCACGGACACGCTCTCTGAGACAGCTCACATGCCTGTTCCATTCGAGCCGCTCGTCCAGTATCACCCCCAAGTACCGTACAGTTGCAGAAGGTCTTATCATCGCGTCCCCTACCTTAACTGAAATTGGCGTTCGCCGCCTCGCCAAGGACCGTGTGAAAACGACGAGCTCTGTCTTCGCAGGAGCCAATAGCAGGCCCCTGTCAGCAAGGCTTTCTGTGACCATGTCGAGAGTTTCTTGGACATGCGGCATAATCACGTCTGTGTCATTCCCTGCAAACCACAACGCAACATCATCTGCATAGCAGACGATGTTCGCAGAAAGACTGAGCTCAGCCAGCACATCATTAATAGCCACAGCAAATAACACCGGGCTTAAACAGCTCCCCTGTGGGAGACCACGATCAGAGCTCTCCTCATACGACCAGTAGCCATTTGCTCGAGTTACAAACCGCCGCTTACCTAACAGCGCTACAATTGCGTCTGTGATGCCCTTACTTACCCCATCCTCTCAAGCAGCGCTCGCACCCAGTCAATGCGCACTGTGTCATATGCGGCTTTGATGTCGAGAAACACAGCAACCACCACTTGCCCGTGCACCCAGGCCTCCCGAATACCGGAAAGAAGGTACAGAATCGCATCCTGAGCACTCCTGACCGCCCTGTAGCCAAATTGCACAGGAGCCAGGCAGTCGAAGTATTCAAGATGGCACTCCAACCTCCTCACTAGCATGCGCTCATAAACCTTACGTATACAGGATAAAAGAGCTATCGGTCTGTAATTGATCAGATTAGACCTATCGCTACCCGCTTTGTGTACTGGGACCAGGATGGTATAAAGCCACGAGGGAGGAACTGGGCCTCCATTTAGCAGTAGCTGATATATCGCAACCAATTCACCTATGGCGTCAGACGGGGCAACCCTCAAGTCCTTATATGACACGGCGTCAACTCCAGTTGAACTGCAATCCTTGCACTTAGACAGAGCAGCGAAAAATTCAGCCCTATCCCAGGGCATATCTTGTGCCCAAGAAACTCGAGAACAGGGGGGCGGCTGTCCTCCACTCGGAAGAGCATACACATTGGCAAAGCGACGGTTAAACGCGTCTGCCATGGATTCGCCCCTGAGAACGCGACGCTGCGAGCCAGCATCCTGTGCGTCGTACACCACTGCTGCACCATCTTTGCATCCTGATTGCGTTTGGTTCTCCACGCAACCGCCAGGGATCCCGTGCCTCAGATCCGCTCACACAAGCGATTTCCGTAGTCCATCTTCTCCGGTCTAATCAGATAGGCAGACTCTGCTGAGATGCCCCGATACACCAACCAATGCTCCTCACTTGGATGGCGCTTCCATTTGCAGTAAGATACACGCCTATCCCGCACAACGTTTGTACAAACTGGGGTCCACCAGTCCGGGAACACCCTAGTGCGAGATTCCCTCCTACTAGACTTTCCCTTCCGCACATTCGCACCAATCCATGGTGCGAGAAGTCCATTATCCGCTACTGGCCACCGTCACGCTCCGCTCTGCCGACCTATGCGCGCACAGCAGGGGAGCAAGACCACAGGAAAATGATCACTGCCCCTCTGATCATCTGACACCGAAAAACAATATTTACGCGCCATGCCATCCGAAGCCAAAAACAAATCCAATACAGACTCTTGGGTCCCTCCATTCTGCCACCGAACAAAAGTGGGGGAACCATTTTGAATTATCGACAATCCCACGGAGGCAATGGCGCTGGATAATTTGCGCCCCTTGATGTCGATTCTAATGGAACCCCAGTCGTAGTGGTGCACATTAAAATCGCCACCAAGGACACACGGAGCTGTGAATTGACGAAGCCACGCTGTCCACTGTACCAAGGACGGAGCTCCCGTCACATGCACAATGACCACATTAACCCGCTGGTTGCACATGTAGACCCTTATGGAGCATGCATCTATTTCCGGAATTGGCGACTGGATGGGAGAAACCAAGTATGGGACAGCCTACTTCACAAAAATACCCACCACCCTCCGCGAGTAAACAAAGTCAGATTGAAAAGAAGCTGCACTAAAATTGTGCATATTTACAGCCTCCTGGACCCCCAAAATGTCTACAAAACTCTAGAAATTCTCAACCTCATTGACTTTACCGTGTAAGCCACGTGTATTCCAGGAGGCAATCGAAAACAAGGCGAATGCACCAAATAGGTTAGGTTAGGTTAGGACCGACGCCACTGCACCAGCCCCATCCTGAATTCCCATGACATCCTCACTCCTCTGGCTGCTCAATGACAGATCAATGCTATTAACATCATCTTCACCAATCACTGCATTACCTGTCTGCTGCTCAGCCTTGTGATGTGCGCTCAAATTTTCACATTCATTCACATCACGATTCGCATCCTGGTTCTGATCGTGATTTGCATGTTGATTCACATCAGGATCTGAATTTTGAAACACAGCATTATCACGTGCACCTACACACACCTGAATGTCGCACATTTCCTCTACAACCAGATCACTCTGCACTGAATCCAACTCCTGTGCGGTAGTCGGCCCATGTGAACTTGCAACAGCACTAATTTCACTCCGGTCATTCTGAATCCGCGGTCTCTTCCCTTTTCTTCCTCTCTTCCTCTTTGCCGGCGGTGTGAGCCACTCTCCATCATCCTCATTACCCGTAGCAACTTCAGCATACGAGTGATCCATCACATCCCTGGTACTGGCAGTAGTTTGTCCGCTGGGGGTCTCATGGTCATGGGTCCCAGTCTTGTAGCTGTCTTGCCTTAATCCAACCGGCAGATCTTGCACAGTGCCTTGTATCACCTCAAGACCCCTAGCTTTTTCTCGGGCTGCATTCTTGAGATGTACACAGAGGTCACGTGGCTCTTTGTAGCCGTCACATGCTGCACACTCAATGCTGGCGCAGTCTTGGCAGAAGTGGCCACGGAGCGAACAACGAAGACAAATGGGGGGGGGGGGCGATCAGGGACCGACACCAGCGTGGCAATGCCACGCACAAATACAATGTCCGGTACATCTTCCATCGAGCGGGATTCCCGCAGCTTGATAGTGATTCGCCTGACACCTGTCTCGCACAGTACTCTACTGCGCACCACCAACTTTTCAAAGGCATGTGATTCCACTACTCCAACATCCTGAAACGCCGCCCCTACATCAGCCGCCGATATCCTGTCAGGGAGCCAGTGAAGCCTGGCCTCAACACGCTGCTCTCGCAAATCATAGCACTCAACGCCATAGCCGTTAATCTTCATCTAAGCTTTCAGCAAGAGATGCTTAGCCGCCATTGTTCTAGTCAATACTTCGAAGGCATTACCCGCCCTCAAGGACCCGATTTTTTGAATCTCCCGCGCACCAATGACTCCCTCAATTGCTTGGTAAATTTGGAGCATTGTGTATGGATTGCCAGCCTGGCCGCACAGCAGAACAACCGACCTGGTCATGTCCACATTGACTAGGTTGCCACCGTATGATTTCCGCAAAGTCAGCAAATTTCGGGCGCGGTTTCGTCGCACAGTTGCTGCTTCCAAATCCTCACTACCTTCTTCCTCCCCATCTACTTTCTCGGTCTCACATCCTTTGCCAGTCACAGCCGCACTGAACAGCTTTTGCACAGTTTGCAGCACATCTCTGCGATCATCAGCCACCTTGCTGTTTCTGTTGCCGTCCCTCCTTTCTCCATCCTGTCCGCTGTACATCTGCTGCGCTCCCTCTTCTGCCACCACGCCAAAACGACACACGTCTTCTTCTGCAAACATGGACATACGCTTGGGCTGAGCGACCAAACTGAACTAGTGTTTCAAACGGTGCATCGAACACCACCTGTTGGTAAAACCAACTTCAGTAAGCAAAAAACATTATTAGCCAGACAATAATTTGTTAATGTAACGAGACTAGAGTGTGACAACTTTAAAACGGTGCAGCCAGTGATTTGAGTTACAATATGTGCTGATTAAGTGAGCTAAGGGAACTAAAATCTGCGTTTGTTAGCCAATGTACGCAAAAATTGGGTTGAACAAACTTAATTCGATGAAAGTGTTTGTTAGCCAGTCTGCAAAAAAATGCATTGAAGAAACTTAATTCGATGAAACATGGACATACACGTGAGCAACCAAACCGTACCAGTGTTGCAAACGGTGTATCCAAGACCAGTCGTGCAAAGCACGGGTTTCCTCTACTATTTATATATCATATCAAAAACCAAAACTGGTAAAAGGCGCCGCTAAGCTCCAAATGGTCCGGCCTTTCAGAGGAGTGATATCAACACACCAAAACATTTGCCAAGTAAATCGTACTGCTTAATACTTCGAAGGTTAAATGAAAACTGGAACATTCCTACTTTCGGTAGCAATGTTCAAGTTTTCATTTAACGTCCAAAGTATTATTCGGTGCGATTAGGTTAGCAAATGTTTTGGTGTGTTGATATCACTCCTTTGAAGGGCCGAACCATTCGGAACTTGGCGGCGCCTTTTACCAGTTTTGGTTTTTGATATGATATCACGTCTTTTTTTAATAGTGTATCGACTCAACTCCACTACCGTGCAGATGTGTAATAAAGTGCCACTTCAACAAGAAATTGGTTTTCAACAATTTGTTACTATTTTTGACTATACGCCGAACCATTCTCAACTTAGTCACCTCGTTATAAGTTTTTGGTTTGGTTTTAATTTTCGTACTTACGTGCTCTCCCACACCATTCCCGTTACGCCCCCAGGCTCCGAACCATTAAATATACGCAGTTCGTATTGTACTGCACTCATTCGTCCAATTTTATAGCTGGAAGCCTTCCCGTATCTCGGTATCGATTAATAATCACCCTATGGAAACTAACGTGAGGATGAGCGGACTACTAGCTAGTAACTAGTAACACATTTACAACGTAATTGAGGGTCAGATTTTGCATTGAAAGCAGCTTAGCTGTCATTCCTACACGAATTATTTTTTTGTGAGGTAAGTCATTGCTCACGATTTCAACACAATTTAAGCTTTTGTGCCGCATTATTATTTTTCCCCAAGTACCTGAAATGTGCCCAAGTATGCTTCAAGATATAAGACACTGATGCTATGGCGTCGTACAACCTCGACAATTGAATTGATGTGATGTTTGTTGTGATGTTTGTTGCCTAACTTGGCGCGATAAACTAGCGTGTGTCTAGATCTTCTTATATTTAATATCAATTACTCTCACCCACAAAGATGTCTTGTGGATGAGAGTCTCACCCACAAAGATGTCTTGTGGATGAGAGCTAATTGATATTAAATGATCAATTGGTAAAAATAAGCCTAGGCCTAGGTGTCTCTTATTCAGTTGTATGGAGCCCCAAACATGCAGACGTTTCTGCTATTTCGCTTGCTGAAACCGTATTCGTTTCGTCGTTGTCATCTTCTTATACGATAACGAAAACCTCGCAGCAGAAAATTGAAGACCACGTCGACCAAAGATGAAACCCCTACAATTAAAATGGGCGAGTGTGTTAATTATTTCGCTAGAAGTTGAAACTGGAACGTTGTTGCCTTGAAAAGAAGTTTCATTTCGCGCATTGTTGCCTCGACTAACAATTTGCTCTGCGGGGTCATCTCAGCGGCAAGTTTTAAAGGACGTCACGCACAAAGGACAGTTATTTTTCTCACGTTTTTTTAACGGTACGGTACGGTTTTTTTTAAGCTAAAGCTAAAGCGATAAACTGGAAGTTGGGAGGAGGGCCTGAACGCCAAATGCCCGTGTGTGCGGCAGTGCGTCTGTTAATCTTACTCTATAGGGGAAAAAAAGAGATGGGGGGGCAATGCGTCTGTTACCATTAAATATATGATTACGCATTAATTGAACTGGTATGTTAGGAGAAGTGGAGAGGGAACATAGAAGATGGACGAAAAAGACAAGTGGAGTACTCCACCAGGCGAAATTGCCTGTCACGTTCAACATTTAGGCCAGGCAATGAAGGACAGTTAATTTTCACACGGTACGAATCCCTAAAGCGATAAAATGGGAGTGGGATGGGGACGCCTGAACAGAGAATGCCTGTGTGTGGGGGCCAGTGCATCTGTTAGCCCTGCTCTTTAGAACATGAAAGGGATGGGGTGACATCCACTAATATCTGTCTCTAATATTAAAAACATATATAAAAATTTACAACAAGATTAAAATAAGTCCCATTAGAGTCGATTTGTTACATTAGCATTTGTTAGTTTAAAAACATCTCAAATGAATAGCGAGATCTATCTTCCGAAAGACCATGCCTGAACTGGTTAAGACTCGAGGAGTTGACTAACTCTGATGGCAGACCCTTCCAGGGGGATACAACACGGTTCGCGAATAAGTACTTTACACAGACCCTTCTAGCAGGGGGCACAGCGATCTTAAACGGGTGGCCCCTAGTATAGTGGTTACCACGCATGGAGAAAAACGAACTTGGGTCAACATCAACCAATCCACGTACAATAGAAAATGTTAGACAAAGGTCTTCATGAAGCCTCCTTAGCTCAAGGGAGTCCATACCCAGACATGCAAGTCTGCGATCAAAAGTCATATCATGCATGCCTGGTAAGTACTTCGTAAAGGCCCTCTGAACAGATTCAACATGCTTTATGTCGTTAACAAGATAGGGGTTCCAGACCTGACTACCATATTCAACAAGCGGTCTGACGTAGGTCTTAAAAGCCATTACTAAAGTTGTTCTGTCCCCAGAAACAAAGCATTTCCTTTTCATATGTGCAATGCGTTTTGCTTTGGCAACAATAATACAACAATGTGTAGAAAATTTAAGGTTGGATGTAAAGTTTATGCCAAGGTCCTTTGTTTCATGGATACATTTAAGTAGGAAATCACCCAAATAATATTCAGCCTTCCTGAGGCTACTGCCCAATGGCAAAACTTTGCATTTATGTACATTAATGGGAAGTTGCCATACCGCTGACCAATCAAGCAGGTGGTCCACTGCAACCTGGAGTGAGTTGTGATCATGGTGGTCAACTATAGTACTGTAAAGTTTAATATCATCGGCAAATTTGGGATGTTATACTTTACCAAGGCATGGGGTGAGATCTGAGATGAACAATAGAAAAAGCAGAGGACCCAAAACTGATCCTTGTGGAAACACAAACTGATCCTTCCTGCAAACATTTATGTGCTAAAGTGTGGGCAGGCAGTTAGAATGTTGTCGGTATATTTCATTTCGGGGCGGGGAGGAAAATAGCGTAACACTTAATTTTGAGGGATGAAATTTCATGTATTGTTCGTATATGTTATTTCATTGGTGTTTTCGAAAGGCCGACACTAGCTCACGTAATTTTGTGAGGAGGGAGGGGGACGGATAGAAATAGATTTATGCTTAATTTTGAGAGATGTCATTTCAAGCTCAGTTCGTATATGTTATTTCAGTGTTGTTTTCGAAAGGTCGACACAACAGTTGCCAGCTGTTTTATTTATTTTTTTTTGGTGGGGGTTAATAAGTATTTAAAGTCTTCAATTTTCTTGTCTGTGTTTCGAAATGTAGAGCTACTTTATAAAACCTTGAGTGATATAATTTGCTTTTATTTTCTTGCATAATAAAAGAGCACGGTCGTCAATTTTTTTTTCAAACAATGAACGAAGGTACGATTTTATTTTGTATAAAACATTATTTGGAAACTTTTGGTTAACATAAAAATTCAAATTAATTCTCACATGGGTTTTATTAAGGAATTCTACCTTATGAAAGTAATGGCAATGCCGTATCACCACACTACTGTGCATGGCATCCATATCACTATCCATATCATCTAAAGTGTGGCGATATGAATATCATGCACTGTAAGGTGTGGTGATATGGGATATATCGCTGTGTGCTTTTAGCATTGTGAAAGGTAGGGACAGTATGATAAATGTATATATACATTATTTTAATCTTGCCTTATGTACGTATTCTGTATCTTCTTGACTTGCATTATTATTGTTATATACATTTACACGTTTACACTGAAGGACAACTTGTCAGTTGTTTACATATTTCCTTCATTCCTGCCATGCTATTCCTAGTAGAGCTTTTATAAAGTGGCGTATTAAATGCAAAATGGTATGCTATAACCAACATCAGCAGCATAATAAGAAATAACCAAGTTCATGCATAATGGAGGAGGGTAGGTATGAGTGTGCCTCCTTTGTTTTAGGCATGTAGTTGCTAATTCTTATTGTAGATGCTGGTATTGGTTTTTTGGGGTAACTCTACCCTTCCATATTAAGTGGCGTACGTAAATTGAAAGTGTCCCACAGGAACGAACAACACCAGAAGAAAATGTCCAAGTCCATGTGTAAAGTGGAGGACGAATAGGTGTCTTTACACGAATTCTTAGTTTATGCATGAACTTGGACGACACATTTGCTGGTGCTGGTTTTTATGGGTAACTTCACCCTTCCCTACCATTGTAGAATTTTATGAAGTGGCGTATGGACATGTTCTAATATTCTGCAAATATTTTGCACAACGCGGATTTCACGACAACGTTTCTGAGCTTGAATTATATAGACTGGTGTTGCCAATCCAATATGAGAGGCATTTTGGGAATAACATGAAAATAATAATTGATTATGAATCTCTTCGTCTGTTTTTGATACATTTTGATTGGAGCAGTGTGTTTGTTGACACATCTAAAGTAAATTCAAAGTGCGAACTGTTCTGCACTACTTTAGTGAACGCAGCTTTTTTTGCTTGGTGCTGGTCATGGACCGTTTCGGTGGAACGGCTTCTCCTATACAAAGGAAATGCAGATCAAAAAAGAATAAAATGAAAGAAAAGTGGTACTATCCTAACACGACAACAACGGAGACAGTGTGAACTTAAAGTCATAAAGCAGGCAAATGCAGCAGCATTATATCAGGTTGTGAAGCAGAAACCTAAAATTAAACAAACATGTCCTTTACGTGTTGATGGCAAGGCCCTGTAAGATAATGTTGATAAAGCAAATGCCTCTTTTAACTTTTTCTCTAATAATTTTATTTTAGACGATGGGTACATACCTCAGCATGGTGCTCCCTCAAACATAGAAACGTACGGCCGTGTCTTCTGCATCTAGCGGAGGGGCAAGTCGTGCAGTTCTAGGCCGTGATGACATTTTTTGGGGTGAGTTGAAGTTTGAGCGCCACCCTATTTGCCGTGTGGCTTTGTGAATGCCCAGTGAAGTGCTTGGGACTGGTTCTATGTTCTGGGCCCCTGTTTCCACTGTTGGTTGCGTGTGCGTTTCTCGTGTATCGCCGTAGTCGTCGTCCCTCCTGAGCAACGCCATCTTGACTCTCGGTTTTTTCTTGACGCCGGTTCGATCCTTGAACATGGACGTAGGAAGAAAGAATTTTGTTTTCTTTTTTTTGTGGTGCGTCGGTCACTAGTGTTTGGACGTGTATGCCGGAAAGTGTTAGTGCGAAAGTGTTTTACTTTATTTATTATTTTTTCTCTTTCATCTTAGCTTTTTCTTTGGTATCATGAAAAAATTCCTTTCTACAAATTCCTGTGGTAGTGTGGATCATGGCAAATGGATTCTTCGGACAGTTTCTAACTCCTTGGGTAATCGACGGAAGACTTTGTATTACGATTCCATCCAATCGCCCACCTCTGCAAACCAAAGAATTTTTTATACTCCAATCCACGAAGGGCGTACCCCCGACAACTCAGTAAATCACACGAATTTGCCCTCGCTTCACGACACTTCAATGAGAATTTTAAATAGACTCGAAGACTGGAAAAGGACTTAGACCTGGCGGAACTGAATGTAAAAGTATTCTCATTGCCCCTACAAATCACGAATGGTCTTGAGTCAAAGTTTTCAGAGTTTAAAACGCGGTTTGAGACTTGGTCGGAAAAGGTTTTTTTTTATCAAATAGGAGCAAATACTTGAAGACTATGCTGAAAGCCTACTTCGAAAGCTGGGGGAACGTTTTCGATCTCATGAAGAAGCATTATTGTCAAATATGGCTACTGTTTATCCGTTAAATCTAGACCATTGCAAGACTTCTGCTACTGTGGGGGAAATCGGACTCTCTGTTAAGGTTAACCATACTCAGACCGGGGAGCTCTCGATCTTATCTGCCTGTTTGAACCAGGGGAAGGAAGAGACGAATTCGGGTACGAATTGCCAAACTGTGAGAGTGGCCACAACGCTCCACCACATCACCTGTGCGACTTGCATAGGCACGTCACGGTTAGACGAGGTAAGGCCCAGAAAGGCCACAAAAGGATGTATACAACACCACAGGAGCCAGGATGCATCTGAAGCAAAAAACTACGAATATCACCTTGGCTACTGGTGACCCCACACCGCACGTATCTTCTCTTTGTAAATTAAAGAATCCTACAAAATAACGAAGTTAAAAAATTTAATCCGAGGGAAGATGGTGCCAGTGCTTCAAGTGCTTCAAGTGTTTCTACCCCTATACCCGACATTACAGCCACCACACCTAAGAAATGGATTGGTATACCTCTATTATAGGGGACTCCATGCACGTGTCCTGAGGGGAGGTGACTACCCAGAATCATGAACTTGGACATTTCCGAGTGCAAAGGTCTAGGATCTGTTTGGAAGGCTGCCTGATATTCTTAAAGCTAGTCATTCCGAATGCAGATTTATAATTTGAGCTGGCTCAAATAATGATCAAGAGGATGCTCCCAATAGAATCACACTCAAACTTGCTGATCTTACGGCCTCCATCCAAGCCACTACACCATCTTCTAAGATTTCAATCATTGGGCTATTCGAACCGAGATTGGGCCATTCGAACCGAGATTGGGCCATTCGAGTTTGGGCCATTCGAACAGACATTGTGACCTGCGTGTTATAGACACAAATACTTTACTCCGCCAATTGTGTGTTGACAAAAAATACACATTTGTGTCGATTGACAGCAAGATTTGTAGTGTTCGTGCTGATAGGTGTTCATCCCTCCCGAATTATTTTTAACGCTACTCACTTCGATTTACACCGAATGTTACCTTTTTACTTTAGGACACATTCAGTCCATCTACAGACTGCAAATGTTTTTTTTCTGTGAATATTTTCTATTTTATGTAGGCCCTAATGCTCACCTTTAAACAGAAGCTCCTGATGATGAAAATACGACAAGAACCTTCAGAATAGCGTTTAGAAAAGCTAAAAAATACGTCTCAGGTATGCTGAGAACAGATACTGTTTTATTTGTTTATCTAATATTTCCAAAAAAAATTGCTAAGCCTTAGCTTACATTATTTGGCATGTTAATTAGAAACTTTAAACGAGCTATATTTTGTAATCTCATTAATCCCGTTACTTTTACGACATTCTTTACCAAATCATTGTAGACTACCGTAGTTTACTTGAAAAATGCTTGTCCGGCAACAATACAGGCTCGAGCCAGCAATTAGCCAGCACACACTCACGCCCAATTCTTCCTATTGTTGGAGCTCTTGAGGCTGCAAAACCTCTTGAGGCCGCGACTGTACATTATGTCAGTTGACTAGGTCGAGTAACCCTTTAGTCTCCTAATGTAAACTTCTACTCTAGAAACTAGAGTAGAGGTTTACATTAGGAGAGTAAAGCGTCCCTTACTCGGCCTAGTCAACTGACCTAATGTACACCCGGCTTAAGGTACGTTTTATTAAGCTAGTTGACTGGGCCTAGTACTCTGCGAGTCGAGTTTGCTTGCTACACACCCCTTACTATCCCACTGTAGCCTTCTACTCTACTTGACCGTGTGATCACAATTAACTCGCTACTTGTATGCCAGTCGACTATCAACACGATATATTTTTTATTGAGTGAGCGGGTGTGTTACATTTACAAGATGGCAGCATCCCCAGGTGGCAGCAAAGTAGGGAAGGCAAAACTTCGAAATTTATATGGCTTGCATTGACAAGTACCACGGACGAGTAAAAAAAACTAGTTTAACAGCAACGAGAATGGGAATAAACTCGTACCTTTACTACATCCCAGTGCATGCCCCTGTCAACCAGGCTAATATAAATGCACCTTGAGTCTGACAAGAACTTTTGTATCATTCAACCCACTTCACTTGAAATTTCTCAAAAGAGCCCAATAGGAGTGCGATCTGCAAGCAGCTTAGTAGAGATTCGGCTAAGTTTCTTTAAATTGTTTGCACATAATTTGCTAAACAGTAATTTTCCACAACCTTTAACATCTGTAATCGGACAAAATAAATGAGTACTGGGAAATCCTGCAAAGTTTGAAAAAAATTTCAGAGTGGTGTTTTCATATAGTTCTAGGTTTGAAATATGTAACATAATTAAAAATGATATACGTGTCAACATTTGTATTTTTTGCTACCTCGTATAAGAGAGCCGTGAGAGCAGTTCCCATTGTGTGACAGTTATTATAATTAAATGTCAATCATTAATGCACGCATAGGTCTAAAATAACTAAGAAAAATAACTGCATAACGCATATTCCATTTTACGGGAAAGCAGCAAAAAGTTGTCAGCGTTTCTTGGAGAGTGATTTGGCCGTGAGAGCAGTGTTCATTGTCTGACAGTTATTATAATTAAATGTCAATCATTAATGCACGCATGGGTCTAAAAATAACTAAGAGAAGTAACTCCATAACGCTATTCCATTTTATGGGAAAGCAGCAAGAAGTTGCCAACGTTTCTTGAGAGTGATTTGGTAGGATATTATTGGTACACTTCAATGTTTTACAGGTGAGCAGAATCCCCACAAAAATAATGGTGCCATTTATTCGTGTTAGATGTGTAGTGAAGGAGGAATGTTCATTTGTCAGTATTATTGGTAAGCCACTACCATTGCAACAAAACTTTTAAAAATGGTACTTATTCAAGTTTTGACATGTTTATGCTATAGGTAAATCAGAGAGGTTGGTGCAGATGTAACAGTTTTAAACTGGGTAGAGATTTGGAAGGAATTCAAGCATGAGGAAAACAAAGCAACTTCCAAACCAATTGATACGTTTAACTTTAGTCCATTTCTTTAGACTGGGATAGCAAACCCAACTACTCTATGTAAAAATTAGTTCTATGCAAAAAATAGTTGGATGGACTATTCGATGCTCATTTTTTGTAACTAGTTGTAAAGCCCGTCATGAAGATGGGCTAATCTAGGAGTACAGCTCCCCCATAATAGTGAAATGTGTAATTTAAATAATGAAGGTTCTTGAAGATGTGTAATTAAGCTAGGGTAGCGATCCATGTATCCTGTGATTCATTTCACCATCCTTCATTCATTACCATAACTCGGGAGCAGACGGCGTCTTTCACGACGTGTGGCTTAGTCTTTTTTTTGACACTGAATCTGACTGTGCATTTTTGTGTTTTTTAAAGCCCTGCAGTAGGTTTGAATCAGTAGTTGGCCTCTCCCTTCACCTATATGACCCCTCCGCCTTTATTCCCCCTTCTTCCCTGATCGCTTCTCCCTACTTCTTTCATTTTTGTTTTGAATCCATGCCTTTAATTTCTAGTGCCTTTTCGTGACTATTTCATCGATAGCCGTCATTGCAGTCATTATTTCCTCCGACATACATGTTTTTTTTTCCTTTTCACTCATGAAACCAAGTGCAATGCGACATGGAAACGATTTCTGCATAACCAACATTTATACGCCGTATCAACAATTTGCTTTGTTATAGTATACGGGTCCACGATTACGTTACTTCATTTAGTGTGGCGGTGTCTTGAATTCACTGGTTTTGTCCACGGTTTCGGTGCATGGGCATATTTGTTTTCAGCATTATTGTTACACCATTGCTTCAAGAGTTGTTTCTTTCGATAAATTCTTTTTCTTGATCTTTCTCAGGGAAAAGGTATTGTTGTTTTTAGCATTGTTAAAGCATTGTTTGCTGTGCGCTGGTGATAAGGTGGCAACTACCGTTTTATGGGTTAAGATTCACACTAATAATTCTTGGAGGTTACTATTTAAACACCGTTATTTGTTTGACTACACTGTGTAACTCTTCTATCCAAAAGAATTTCGGAGTCCAACATGGATAGTCATGCATTTTAGCTTTGATGCTCCTCAACCACAATTAAGGAAGGGCTGTATCTTGCAGGTTAACATCCATCTCTTACGCATAATGCATTACTGTCGTAATAACTGCTGTTTTCTTTGGTACACATATAAAAATATTGAAAAAAATTCATTTTTCAAATATTGCATCTATAACTGAATGATTTATTACTTGTCCATTGGTTTTATATTTTGCTTAATTTACACAATTTGTCACTTTTTAAACAATTATTACAATTATATTCTTTGAAATAGTAAGACCTGAATTTTACCTTCTAGGCCTAAATTGACTGCAAACAGACTTTCTTCAAGAGCGTTAATAGTTTTATACTTACTTGAAAACACTTTTTGCCGAAAGTATGATTATTTTCTAGTGCCCCGACCCTAACACAATTAAAACGCTGAGACTTCCCACGCCAGTAACCAACATCCAACTAACGTGACTTTTGAAGTACGTACATTACCATCAGTTCAACTTTTAGATTAAAATTAATTAGCTAAAAAAATTATTTAAAAATGCTTTTGCCCCTCGCTTATGAAGTTTACGACATTTCAAAGAAGGCTCACTGAAAACTTAGCTGTTTCTCCATACCATGAAATGAAAGTATAAGGACGGGAAAGCCATAGGATCACAAGAAATAACTAAATTCAGATTCAAACGTTGCCTTTTGGACTTATATGTCAGACAGCCTCAGCGGGGAATCGAACCAAGGACCTTTGAAATCAAAGGCCGATGTTCTACCTCTGAGCCAGACTGACATGGCTCAGCGGTGGAACCTCGGCCTTTGGTTTCAAAAGTCTTTGGTTCGATTCCCCGCTCAGGCAGTCTGACATATAAGTCCAAAAGGCAACGTAAATAGGTTTGCATCTGTAGTTAGTTAAATGAAAGAATACGTTGCTTACAGTCTTCAGTGCTTAAATATATTTTTTGTGCGCTTATAGGTTTTAAAATATATTCAGTTTTAGAGAAAACAGTTTTGGAGACGATATGAAAATCTCGTTAATCACAATTTTGAATTTTTTCGAGGATTAATAGCTTAAGATCAGGTATCTGACTTTTATACTGGGCTCAAAGCATGTTGCCCACCTGTTGGAGAAGCAGTGGTTTTAATATATTTGCTAGTGTCCCAAATTGGTCAGCAGGGCACCCACAGCTCTTACACCAACAATTCGTCTATGGGTATAGTGTATTTTTGTGTCTCTGAACAGCATGGGTGGGTTTTCACATATTCTGAACAGCATTGTCACTCAAAGAGAAAAGTAGATTGCTAGAGGTTGTATAAATAGTGATTTCTTCCCCCGTTCATATAGATAGCCCTCACAGGGCAGTCCACCTGTCGAGAGAGCTGCAAGTATTGAGGAAAATATTAGCGCGTCATCTTAGCCTCCAAAAATCTCGGTTTCTGGATACGTTTGGTTCTTAAATGATTTTTTCGCAACCATAAAAAGCTCGGAGCAGGAATGGTGGGGACCAAAAGCACCATGCTTTGCACCAGCCTATTTACTAGAATGTGGCATGATCAAACATATACCTACTACTCTCACCCTCGTAGCCCACAGAACACGCTGTAATAAATAAACACTTGTAATCAGATGGCCTAAAAATGCAGGGGTTTATCAGACAATATGCAAGAAAAGACGCATTACATGCAACTTATCTTACCAGACACTGGCTTAAAACACCCGCATATCACATCGGGGGAGACACACTCCCCCTACACCACTTTAAAAAACTTTGAAAAAAGCTCATACTTGGAGCAGGTTAAAAATGCAGTAGCTTACTGGACGGTAGCTAAAAAAGGGTTACTTTGAGCGAAATTGCTAACTACTCTTGTGCATCTTCTTTCACCAATTCTCAATAGGCATCGAACCGACACTCCAAAGGTGTTGCCTGTGGACCGGTTCATACTGGTCCTAATGAGCTAAATCATTTTTGATTCAGTCACATCATGAGTCCATGAAAAGTTCCGTAGGAACGATGAGTAACACACTTGCATTAGGTTGGTGTCCTAGTGTTTGACCGAGGACAGAGACTCGCCTCGACCACCCTTGGAACTAACCCACAAAAACTTTCAATCTTGAAAACTAGATGGCATTAGTAATTTGTGCGTTTTAAAACTTCAGTATCATTTACAGGTTGTTTGTGGGTTCTCAATGTTATTCATAAATTCTTATTTAAAGTATTCTTTGGAATTCTCAGACGAATAAAATTTATTAAGTTATATTCTAACTCTTTTTGGTATTATTTTTAACCAATTACGAAGCAGTTTGGTTACGAAAAACGCCATGACATCTGTTTTGTAATGGGCCACTTGTGCTTCAACTAAAAAAGTGAAATCTTCCAAGTTAATTGCCAGAATGGGACAGATGAAGAAATTCAACTTTATAAACAACAAGAAAATAGTTTGATAATATGGCAGAAAATGTTTGCTCACTTAGTGCAAGTATTTTGTTGGTGATCCGTGTTCATACTGGAGATAAGCCCTAAACAGTAAAATTTGTGGTAAGGCATATCTACGATTATTTGTTGCACATTTTGAGTCGAAAGCCAGGAGGATGATTATATCTTAAGTGTGATACGTCGTATTATGATTTGTGAGTTTTCTGCTGCATTTTCTACATTCTACGACAAAACAGTGAGAAACTGTTTAAATGTGGAAACCGTAGTAAAGCCTTTTACCTGAAGCTCATGTTTAGTGGCGTTTGGGGGCAAGAAGTGTCTTAATGTTTTTGTGATAAGAAGCCTATTAAATACATAGTATGTGGTACTGCACTTTCTGCTGAATGAAGCTTGTTGCAACGTAAATGAATTTTTTCCACCGATCGTTCCTTAAATCAAATTTGTAGTATGCAATTTTCTTATTTAACGTGAATACGAGACGATGTGTATTCGAATACAAAACGGTGTGAAAACATGGAAATACAACCTTAGTGGTGCTGCATTCCATACATAATTAAAAGAAATAGACTAATTTCAAATGCGAGATATTTTTATTGGTAGCACTTTTTGAAGTAAGAAATACAACAAATGCATAGTCAACGTTATTTTAATGAGTCACTTAAAGTGACAATTAAAAAAGCTACAATTTCGTTGTAAAAGTGTGTAGCAATGTAGTCGAATGATAATGGTGTGAAACCCTTGAAATGTGAATTGTATGCTGCAGCATTTTTACTGAGAAACCGTTTATTATCTACGGTCGAATTCTACTCCAACTGATTTGTAAGGTGTGTGCTACTTCAAATACTAAGCCTCATTAGGTCCCCTTTTCGGCAAAAAAATGAATGACATTTTATTTAACAAATCGTTTGTTTTTATATAAAAAAATTCTTTTAACTTTTCGTGTTTTTTTCCCTTTTATCCTATACGTTAATTGTTAGAAAATTGTTATTCGTCTCATTTGCATGACACAGTGCAAGAGTTCATTTTTCACGGTACTTCTGCTCCGAAGCAGAAGGGGGGAGGGGGAGGGGGGCAGGAGGAAGGGGCAGCGAAAAATATTAGAAAACTATGCAACATGAAAACTTTGAAGCAGAAATTCCTAGAAATGTTTTCAGTAACTTAAGTTAGATGGGGTTAATACAGGGAGGGAGTCATCAGGTAAGTGGTGTGGCGATGGCCGGGGTGGGTGGGGGGTGGACGTTAATAAGGCTCCCGATTCAAAAATCTTTACATATGTATTAAATTTGAATATATTTTTTAAATTCGGCGTCACTTGTTATTAGTGTTAAAAATTGATAAATAAAAAATAATGAGTCTTCAAAACTTGTCTGCATAAAAAGTGTTCGGTAACAAGAAAGAGCCTCCGTTACTCTGTCTGGTGGGACAGTCACAGACAGCGGCGTAGCTAGGGTTTTGTACTGAGGGGGGACACTAGGCATTTAGCCGAATGGCGTGGAGGGAGAACTGAATAAGATCCCCGGAAGCTGATGCATTGTTGCTATTTTCCGGCATTTTCTGGCCTTGTAAAGTGCCATTGGAAACATTTTTATAAAACCAGTTTTGCTGACTGCATTATACGCATAAAAAAATTTTGTTATGTAAATCTTTCAGTTTTTCATACTAGATACTTTTTTAAACACTGATACTTTGTTAGAAATGTTGGGAATTTTAAGCAAAATATGGAGTTAAGAGTTAGTAACTCTTACTGTTTATCTTTACTGATTTTCGTATTTCTCGTTTGTTACCTGGTTACTTTAGTGATTTAAAGGAGAAACAGTAGAAGTATTAATTAGCTAAGATGAAAGTTGCGTCTTTGACCTCAAAATGCAGCCATCTGACGGTAAATATTTTTCAGCTATGGAAAAAGTCACTTGTCCAATTTGCCGAATAAGCTTTCAAAACCTCACATAGTTAGGCCACTAGTCACAGACAAGAAAAATAGTAGAGGGGGACCAATAAAGCCAGCTCGGGGTCTGGGGGAAAGCTTCCCTAGAGCGTTCCAACAACTGAAGCATCTAAAGCTTGTGGCACACTGCTCCGTTCCGTTCCGACGACGAAGAGAGCCTCCAGGGCCACTGTAGTTAGCGACTGACTGCAACGGATGGCCCAGCACACATTGCTTCCGTCACTAACTAAGGTGGCCCTTGAGGCTCTCTTCGTCGTCGGAACGGAGGAGTGTGCCACAAGATTATGGTACATCACTACCCAATCCAGGTTCTGTAGAGTACATATTCATATTCGGGCAGAAGTTATGTAGCATCATGACACGTTCAAGCAACTAAAAAAAAAACGCAAATAAACAATTTATCAATTCAAAAAGAAACGCCAATTTTGCAATTTTGTTCAGTTTGGTTTTCCTGCTGCACTGATTTAGCAGCACAATTACGGCCTAAATGCATTGTCGTTACATAATTAAAAGCTTGATTAGTTAGGAGCAGACTGGCACTGTTTGTCCCTGAACTAACCAAACAGTTTTACAGCTCCGAAGTCATACGAGGGCGATAATAATATAGGGAAGATGGGTCGTCGGGATATAAAGGCTGTAAGTTTATCAAGTTTAAAACGAAAAAAAATCACGTGCCTGGGGGTTTGAAGTTGTGTGTTGGAGAGCAGAGAAAATTCTTGTTTTTGTGAATCAAAATATACTTTACCTTACACGACATGACATTATATTGCCCACTGAGGAGGAGTCGAGCTTTTTCTTGGGGGGGAGGGCTAGAGGGGGGGTTAGTGGGGAGATCTACCGAAGAGTAAACTGGGTACGGAATTGAAAAAGAATTTAGGCTCACGCTAGAACGTCATCACCTGCTCCTCAAGAAAAGCCTGCCTTGCTAATTTCTGAGGAAAAAAAATTTTTTTTTTTTTTTTTTTGGAAAATAAAAAATCAACACCTGGTCATGCAGGAGCAACCCCCTCCCCCCAGCTCTCTCCTACCCCTCCCCACATACTTCCATCTATCGCTCTTTTTTACTTTTTCGAATTTTGCAAAGTGAGTGATGTGGCTAGAACGGATACTTACCGGTTGTGCTTCCTTACCTGTGTCGAAGAAATGGGTACGTACACAGCAATTTGATGTATTGCTTCTATAGGGTCTTGAAGGGTGAGGGGGAGGGCGCTTGCTCGCCAGAGTTTATTCGTATTATCCGGCAGGTTCAATGATTTGGGAACCTTTAAATATTTACCGTGTGCCCCTGCAGTTCCGCACTACCAGGGATGACAACGGCTTTAAGCAGGCAATGATTTGGTAAACCGTCCATATCAAATGGCACATTACCCAATCTCAAGCATCAGTTTCAAGGGGAAAGTTTTGTTAGTTTAAGAGAAAACAAAACAACGTTGCACGGGGATCAGGGAGGGGCGGTGGGGAGTGAAGTTGAAATAAACGTGACCGCTGTATCTACAATCCGTCCGCTATAATTCGTCCATTTAGGTGTCTGTAGCCACATAAACCGTAAATGGTCGATGCATGTTCTAAATGTTCATTGTAGCGCCCTACTAACCGTCAGCTGTAACAAATGTGTTAATTGTACTTAAGACTGTCACAAAATTTCCTACTTCAAGAGAAAAAATAATTGAAAAATAGTTTGTCTTCCTTTCACAAGCTTTTATTTCGTATGTGAAAAAGTATAATATTTGATACATTTTATTTTGCCTTTTGCAAAAATCTTGTTTTAAAAAAATTACAAAATCGCCTCGCAGTTCACAAATAAAGGGTTTTTTTCTTTGTGGCTTTTATTTCCCCCTTCTGCAGTTTACACTCGGCTTTTGCCTCTCGATTTTATTTTCCACAGTCTATTTTATTTGAGTTTTTCCCCGTGGCCTTCCCACGGTTTAACAGCGTTTGGTAAGGAGAAGGCCAACCTCAGGGATCGAACTGGAAACCTCCGATCACCCCTGGGCGCACAGATAATGTTTAGGTAGGTCAGAGTAGACCTCGTAACCGCTGGTAGTCTATCACACAACCCTGGCCAGCATTGAATGGCAGCAACTCTGTCAAGGTCCCCTTGCTAGACACTGATCAGACTATCTTCTTCAGTCAACTGTTCGTTCACGTTCACGAACTTATTTGGGACTCAATCAGGTTTCATTTTCTTTACAAATTAATTTAACCGAGTTCTGTTTAGAATTATATAGACCCTGAAACAGGCCCTTGACCACCATTGAAAATTGGGGGTTGATGTAATTCTACGTTTTGGTCTTTTAGGCTGCAGTGAATGACTATGAATTGCTGGTGTACTGGTGAGGAGTCAGCGGAGGGAGTGAAGAAAATTTCTTTTCAAATGAATTATCGAAAGGTGATAAATAGTGGAATCTTTTGGTCAGTTATTTCCTAAATGACTAGGCTTAGAGGTATTACTTAAAAAAAAAACTTCCACAGTTAAATTGAACGTCGAAAGATGAAAAAAATGGCGAAACCTTTTACTCAGTTTTTTCCAAAACTACTTGGAGAAAAGCGTCCACATTTCAAATCGACATGCTCCAGGTACATTTTATTCTCCCTGGTTTCAGGGGACCTTTGGGACATTATTGCCATGAATTTCGGAACTTTCAGGGTCGCTCTTTTCCCTTTAAACCGGATTGTTATGGACACTTTTCATCATATTTTGGCCCTTTGACTTTTTTTACTAATATTCTACAGAAGTTTGTTTTGGAAAAATTTAGTTGCTTCTATATCAAAACAAAAGGATCTTCAAATCATAGTTGGGATTGGTTAACAGAAAAAGTCAATAGCAAATCAAATGGCCAACTCAGTTTTTCCAACTTAGTTTCTTTATGCTGTGAAAAGTGCAGTACCTGTCAATTTTTGCATTATGTCCCAATGATGCTGCTTGTTGCTTGAGACTTGAAGTGCCGCCTCAATAACCCTACCGCGCATGTGCAGCCCTCCCTATAAAGGATGCGAACTCAGGGAGATCGCTATCACTTTGTCTCAAGCTGTCACCTGGTCTTCAGCATGCTGCACCCGCCATTCTCCTGCTTTCGGTCTTCTACCTGAGTCCTTGTCGACCACAACGACAGCTGCACGTTCATTTTGTATAGCGCATGTCGTTGTTAGCATCGGCTTTCCTTCGAGTCTTACCTGCATCCCGTCAACCTCACATTACCCTCCGGTCGTCGTTCTGCCTTGGAACCAGCTTCCTGCTTGGTGTAACGGCCACTAGACGTTAGTCTCCGCACAACGTGCACGCCGTCAGCACCTCACCCTGCCAGGCCTACCTGTCGCCATCTCCTGCACGCCTCTCCATTCTGGTCAAGCTCCTTTCGGTCATCCCCGGGCCCATTCCCGCTGCCAGAATCCAGGCCATGACAACGATCTCCCGTCCTGACACCTTGGCGCTTTCGGTCATGCTTCTCTTCGGCTGATCCTCGCGGTTCTCCCTACCGGCCATCCTTTCTGTCGTCGCCAACATCAGGCTTCACCTTCAAGCCACTGTTCTTCCCGTTCGGTCATCCTCTTGGGATCACCATCTACTTACTGCCTAGCCCTCGGCCGCCACTCACCGCAACTCAATCGGTACCCCGTTTTCTTCTGCTCTTCAGGTTTCACCCCGTCCTCGTTCAACGACGCTGTCGTCTCTTCGGCCAACCCTGTTACGAGCTACCCTTTCGGTCGACCTACCTACTCCGTCAACCTTACACAACGTCTTCAAATTCATCACTTGCTTCGGCAATTACATGCTACTTGGGCCGTGTCTTTCCCTTCGACCTTGCGCATCCACGAATGCCATGCTCTCCTCTACTGCAACCCCGACCTTCGACAACGACCGCTACGCACCCGGCTTAGTCCGGGTCATTCATGACGCCAACAACGCTGACGTCCCCCTCTTGTCAAAGTTGGATTTTGGTCTTCGGTCATCCTATTGCGATGCAAGCTGCCCTTTCGGTCATCACTCCGGCTTCGAATGTCATGCTCTGTTCTACACCCCGGCCGCCCTCGTCGACCGCTGCACGCCAGCATCTCCGCCGCCAACAATCACAAGCACTCTGACCTCATTTCAGCCACTTAAGAGCCTGCCGCGAGAAACGTTCATTGATGATCAACAAAGCAGTCAACCTCACGGCCTCCACCTGTATCAACCCACATACGACGGCTCCTTGGGATATCCTTCCCTATCGTCTTCCCTCCTACACTACCAACCGCTTCAACATCTGCCTCACCACGTTGCCTGCATCCTGGCTTCCTTCACTCAGAGCGGACACATCGGCACCTCGAGACTTTCGTTCACACTCTCCTTTCGATCAACCCTCCATTGTCACCATCCATCCTTGGGCGGCTGTTCCACCTTACCATCCACACGATGCCTTCTCGCACGTGAAGCCTTGAAGTCAGACGACTGTGACTCTTCGCCGAACCTTGGCCTTCCGTCTTCCCAGACTCTATCAATTAACTGCCTCGCCTCATGACCCACACCATGGCTGCCCTCACGTAGTTTCGACTCTGTAATGCCCTATGGCCTTCAACCGAACCTCCTTTCAGCCATCCCTTAATGACACAGCCGCTCCTCCGCCGACTGCTGATTCCACCTTCCGTACCGAGCCGATATGTCGTCGCTTCGCATCCTCCTCCGTCCTCCTTCCAGTAACCCCAGCAACATCGGCCCTCCCTTTCGGTCATCCCCGCAACATCACCGATTACCCTTTCGGTCATGTGCCTCATCACCTCATCCACATTATTTCCCTGCATTCACTACCACTTGCCTTTCGGTCATTACCCTGGTGTGCTTCCATGTTATTACTCACACCACAGCTGCCGCAACTACGTGATTGCTTGCCCTGCTATTCACTCCTTGGTTGCCACCCACGACACCGATAGGATCTATCCGTCTTGAACCAGGAAGACCTCCGTGCTCGCCCCTGTCTGTCAACATGGCCCACTTGTCTTCGACAGCCTCTCCCCGCTCAACCAGACCCGCCTTTCATTCACCCCGACCCTTCGGTCAACAGGCAAGCCCTTCACACACACCTCTGCCCTGTGACACTTCGTTCCTGCCGGCCTTTCTTGTCCGTCTAACATCAACCTACACGGTCCATGGGTTGGGCCGCTCATCTCTATCCTCGCACCAACCTTCCCTCTAACACACTACCACCTTTCAGTCATCACCTTCTCCTTTCGGCCTCCAACTCGTGACGTCACAAACCAGAACGAGGCTCTTTTCCGTTCCCGCCTTGCCGAGTCCCTTTGTGTGTTTTCACGTAACGCTGTCTAGCACTCCTCTGCTCCAGGTTGTTTCACATTACGTTATCATCATGGTGAAGACGTTAAAGCCAACAATTCCACCCTTGAAAGATCCTTACTCCGGCAGACTTCCACTAGTCGAAGACCCCGGTTGATGTAACTGTCCCGGCTTGAAGAATCCGAATAGGAAAGACCCTCATGTCACTGTGTGTCAATATCACCAGAAATGTAACTTCTACCACAACCCGTGCCCAATTTGCGTCCGTATCCCATACGAAGACTGGAAAGTAATCTCAGTGCTTCAACTTTTTTCTGCTAAACGCAAAGAACAGAAATTAAAAAACGTCATGTCCGAAAAACCCTTCAAATCCCCCATGTCAAAAAATTCCGTTCTTCAACCACGACTTTGGCATTGCCATCAACCCCCAGGAATTCCGAAAATTCTTCGGCCGCCGCCACTCCGATTTCACAACAAACGTGGGTTACTTAAACGATGTCGACTGATTCTCCCACAACTGCTCCGGTCAACACACCAGAAGTGCAACACGGAAACGAGGATCTTGACCATGAACAGAAGGACCCACTTCCTCCAACCCTGGACAATACATCGTCCCCACTGGAATCCTACATCCTCCATCCCGAAGATAAACAATCCAACCTCGTTGCCGCTACACCTCATTCTCCCAACAAGGATGACCCTCAAATACCGTCACCAACATTTACTTCATTATTCATCCCACTCCAATAACTAAGCTGACCCTTCTTCAATCCCTCCTCCACCAGTTTCGGTCAGTAACTATCATCCCTTCACGTCTGAATCCGACAAACCATTCAAGATGGATCAACGCGAAATCTTCAAGACCATCAAACACAAATTAAAGCTTAAAGACTCATCAAAAATCCAGCTAGACATTAATTGTCTACGGGAAAAACCCGTCTTCCAATCGTGGCAAAAACGTATCACGAGCCAGCGGTAACAGATCAAAGATCTCAAAGCGCAAATTGAGAATCTCCATGCCACTAACAATGAACAGTTCCGACAGTAAACCAACTTGACTCTACAACAGGCCTTAAAGAAGCGTAGACCAACCTCTCCACCCCCGCTTCACCAAGGCATCACAGAACCTGAATCCCTAATGTCGTGGTCACCTTCACGCATTGACATCGAACAATCCTGGAAGCCATCGTACAAAACACTAGGTCCCTTCCTCCACCCCAGCCTTATCCAGCCTTCCGACCCACGCATCCGGATCTCCATCCTACCATCTAAGCCCTTGACTTACAACGAGTCTCCCCTCCAAGATGACGCTCCCATCGCTCCTCTTAACGACCCCTTACAAGATCATCAACCCGACCCTATCCTCAGCACCTGGGAGAGCAGTTCGGCAACCGCTCAGGACCACAACTTACGTGCCTTTTCACTCTGGCAATTTGATAACGACACGTCTTTCACCCCTCTTCATCCAGACCTGTCCTCCTTGCCAGCTGCACCAACCCTGGACATCCCATGCTCCTCTTGTCGCAGCAAGGCCAAAGGCTACCTATACGGCCTCCACAACCACCACCACTAATTAGCTCTTTACGCATTTTTTAAAAAAAAAGCAAAACAAAAAAAAAACAAAAAATATACAAACCCCCATCTTTATTCAGAAAATCCGACAAAACATCACGAAGCTAAACTTAATCAATCTCCTACGTTTACAACCACATCATCACCGCTGAACATCAATCCAGAAGACGATGCAAGACTCTCAACCTCTCCATCCGAAGTCATGCTCTCCCTATGAAAGTGACTCATCATGAAACTTAATTTTGATTTTGACTACCATACAAATTGCCAATTGCTTTTGCTGTTAACATTTTTGCAGTGACATCTTCTTTTGCTTTCCTTTTAGGTGCGCTGTTAGTGGCCAGCATGTCTGACCCTTTCTCACCTATTGCACTTCTTGGTGCAATAAATCATATATTATTATTATTATTATTATTATTATAAACCCATCAACTTTTTTTTTTTAAAGGACAAACAAGTTATACGTTGTAATACAACTTCCCCAGTTTGACAAAAAAAAAATGGAAAATGGAGAACTCCAATGGGTGACAGCTGCCTCAGTATCCCAGGAACTCCGTCAAAAGGTGCCCGCCACCTACCTTGACGAGATCGGCCTGTCAGTGCAAAAATTGACAGGTACTGCACTTTTTACAGCATAAAGAAAGAATATTTAGCCGGCCCTCAGCCAGGCCAGCTAAAAATGGTTTCTTGTGCTGAAAAGGTGCATTACCTTAGACCCACCCTGCCTCCCCTTTCAAGTCACCTTTTGACACAATTAAAAGACAAAGTGATGGCGATCTCCCTGAGTACGCATCCTTTATAGGGAGGGTTACTGAGGCGGCAATTCAAGTCTCAAGCAACAAGCAGCATCATTGGGACATAATGCAAAAATTGACATGTAATGCACTTTTTCTGCAAAAGAAACCATTTTTAGCCGGCCTGACTGGGGGCCGGCAAAATGTTCTTTTTAATTTTGCCAACTATAGCCGATTTTCATCGAGTACGGATTTAGTTCATGTTTCTGCTTTTACTAAAGCAATGGGTAGTGATGGCCAGCTGAAGAACTAGCAAATCAAATGGGCAACTATGTATGATATTTTGAAATTAGTTGATATCGCGATTTCAGATTGGCAGAAGCCCTTATTAAGTTTTGTGTTGCACAAATTTGCTTAGGTTTCTGCTTTACCTAATATGCCTTTTACAATCATTCCAACGATGGGGTATCGCGGCGATTCCCTATCTACCAGGTTTGGTGAGGAGGAACCCCCTCCCCCCCC
>JAHWFP010013926.1:51848-66015 GCA_023313725.1 Lithobius niger
AACCCGTTCTCAGTGAACCTCTTCCCTAGCCTCTCTGGGTCACTCTTAGGGTGAGACAGGGTATAGCAAATAATTTAGCAAACTCAACATTTTTATTTTTTCAACAGCGGACGATTTTCAGTTTTTCACGAACTGTCAACAAAGCTTCACACGACGAAAACTCGGCAAAAATTTGTACATATTTTACTTTCTGCATTATCTATGATATCTTTTAAGTTTTGGTGGCAATGGGTTAACATCTGTAGCAAACAAAACGGCCAAGCCAGTTTCAACTTGCCAAACATGCAAATTTATGTGAAGCTCTATTATTTTTCCGCTCGGCCAGGCTCTGACCTCATGCTTCTGAGGCAGCGTTTCAGTTCCTCGCACTAAAGTAAAAAAAATCTGCGTCTTAAACTTTACTTTTAAATTAACCAAGTGGTGATAATAAATAACCAGTATTCAATTTGTAGTGAACATTATCCAAGTTTGCCACCTCGACAATTCGATGGTGCTGCCAATTTCGATTTCTCGCACTGTTAGAGGCAGGGGGGAAATTACAGTTGCATTTCCAATATCGGAAATAGAATTCCCAATATGAAAAATAAAATTCTATTTTCAGTATCTGGAATTATTTCAGATATCGCAAAGGCAAATTACAATTTCAGATATTACATTTTCTGATATCAACAAGAAGTATGCAAGCATTGCCGATATCTGGAATTCTATATATTTCCGACATCGAGAATTCGAATTTCATTTTTTATTTCCGTTATCAGTAATTACATTTTCGATATCGGAAATTGGCGCATTCATCTAGTCAATAACTGCGCGCTGGTCAAGGCCGAGAGGGATAACAAGATCCAATGTCATTTTCCTATAGTTATCCCTGCCATTCGCTTGTATAAAAATACGTTTTATATTTGGGGGTTGAGAGGGGCATGGTGCTCCAAAACAAGCTCATGCAATGGTCCCCATCTTAGGGACAAATCTTGGACCTATGTGTCAGGTGTGTAATCCCTGAGCTGTAGGACCATTGATGGGTGGGCCGGACAATTTCCTGCATCGTGCAGAGGAGCCCGCAATGGGGGGGGGGGCTATACTACATTGAAGACGTATTAAAACGCATCCCGTTTATTCAATTAGCATGCCGTTTTCGCGATCACGTTGACAGGGCGATGAGCATATTTCCCCAATTTGAACCAAACGTCTATTTCTCACAGAAACAAAGTTAAATTTTACACCTGGGGATTGACAGGGGCAGGTTAGGCTGCACGGTACTTTTGACTCACCCTGTATATGTGTAATACGCTAATGAGGCTAACGCATTGCACACAGCAAAACAAACTTATGCACGAGCTAACGCAGGCAGGGGCTGCTAAGGACTACCGGCGGGAACCAATGGGGGGAGGGGGGGGGGGCTTTGCATTCCTGCGCCTACCATACAAGCTACGCATACATGCCAAAAATCATGGAATCTGTTCCTAAAAGATTGAAGCATCACGCACTTCCATTTTCATAAATTTAACTAAGTTTAATTTGAACTACAGTTGGTATAGTAGAATAGAATGAAGGAAAATAGAACTAGGCCACCAACGCCATGTTTAGACTTGCCACTGATTCATCACCTATCCCCCCCTCCTTCAACCCCTTCAACTAGTTTTCAACTGTGTGTTGTTGCTGTTGAAAGGAAAATTAGAGGTACCACTGCAAAAACAAATAAAACCGTTTTACGTCACGAGTACATGCAGATAACAGCTATACATTTTTTTACATGGGCTATAGCGGGTTACCTTAAGCAGCCCGCGCACTTAGCGACTTGGCCGCGCGGCCAGGTCGCTCAGTACGCGGGCGGCTTTAAGTTGAAACGTTCCTTTAAACTCTTACTATGGGCGAAAATAACCTATTTAAAAAAAGGAGTTCCCTTCACACGCCTTTTTATTTCCGTTCTGCACGTTTCCAGTTATTAATTAGTCCTGTGTCCACCATCTTAAGGATTTTAAAAACCAACTAACTGCTTCCCTCATGCATGAGCGAAATACTTTATTGGGTACAGTGCAATGAAAATGGTCGCCGATCGTCTACCACCTCCCCACGTCCCCACCTTTTCCCCATTCTGTGGTCAGATTTCCTCCCTACGCACCCTCCCCCCGATACCACCTGTCACCCCCAACCGAATTCCCCCATAGTGTGGTCTGAATACCCATTGTGTGGTCTGAATTAGCATAGCCTGGTTCAATCAATTAACCACGTCTGGTCAAGTTAAATGTATGTCGTAACGAGTGCTCTGTTGACCTTGTTTACTTTTCTGAGCTGTGATTACAGTTTCGGAAGGTAGAAAATGGCTAACGCAACGTTACTGCACACGAGCGACGTCAAGTTTGGAGCCAAACTGTCTCTAACAATGATGCGTTCTGTTCGCTATGTTCGGTGCTTTAGGAAGGTACTGTCTGTCTTACGCTAAACCGCCCTAAGACAAAACGCTTTGCTTTGTCGGATGTTCTCTGGGTTTGGTCACGATGGTTATTTGGTCAATTGCATACGAAACTCCAAATAGTTGCTGTACTGAGTGAGACCTTTCAGTGTTTAAGCTCCGCTGTGCATTGGCAGATCGAGTTGTTTTGTATTGTTTTGTCGTAACACAAACTTTTGGTTACTTCGTCGCACAAGGAAAACAATGACTTGATTCGTCTAACGGCTTGTTTGATGCATTGTGCGGCCAGCCCATTGAAACTGGTAAACCGATATCATCAGACGCCTTAAGACAAAATGTTTTATCGTAATCCGGCCACACACCAAATACGGCAATTGTCTTCGGGAGACGTTGCAAAACTTCAGGAGACGTCGCATCTGCTGGAGTGACTCCAAAAGCCTTTCTGTAGACAGAACTTCGCGATGTTGTCGTGAGACGCCTAAAGACGGCTCGCTACAACGTCTCGGCAGTGTGTTACACTCAACTCATTGCTAAGGTTGTTGAGATGTCTGCAGCATGGTGAGACAGGTTTCGACAATATGTGTTGTCGTGCGACCAAATGCCGCATTTGGTGTGTCGCCGGCCTAAGGTGTTCGATGCACCGTGCAGTCAGCCTTATCTGTATATCGAGCGCATATCTGGAATTTCATTCTTCAGATATTCCGGCAGTTATGTTTCATGGTGTGGGTTATAGGGTGTTTTATCGTTAACGCACGAAGTTTCTTTCCGCCACTCCCCTCCCAACTCAAACCAGTTGTGATTGCGTAGTCATAAAATATGACAGCTCGATGTGCGGTTCATTCCAGTTAGTTGCGCTCGATGTATGGTACATTACAGTAACGTGCGCTCGATCAGACAAAGTTTGTTTGTGTACTCATAACACTTGCGTTTGTACCATAGATGTATTTCATCAGAAATTTCTTTCTGGAGGGTGGGGGTTCAACCAGTAGCTGTGCACAGAAAAACGTTTGGCGGGAATTGCCCCTTCCCCCCCTCCCTCCCCCCCCCCGCACACAGTATCTTATTAAATCGCCACTGGTAGCAATGTAAAATATTTAAACACGAAAAAAAATTAAGCCTATTTTTCGGAGATGGTCAGACACAGATAAATAATTGTTTTCGTATTTAAATATTTTGAACTGTTACCAGTGGCGATTAGCTAACAAAAGGGAACACTAAAGCTTGAGAAACAACAAAATGGGAAGGAACATTTAAATAACAGAGCAGATAAGGGCAAAAAATCTTTAAGAAAAACACAAATTGAGACTTGACCTTATAAGTGTTAATTTCAATGAACACTCCTGCTTAAGCCAACCAACAGGTGATAAAACATAAAATCTGCAGAAGCCGGAACTATACGCAGGGGTAACGCCAGCCGCACACCGCATCGAACGTATATGCAAAGGCGCCTTATGTCTTGTCGCATGTCTATTACAAAACGTCTTACGACAAAACATTATCAAATAATTCGACATTCGCATGCACATGTGCAGCAGAGCCTGCACACTGAAAGTTCTAACTCTGTAACTATTTCGGAGTTTCGTATGCAATTGACCAACGCGTCGTGAGCAAGTAAGGAGTTTTGTTCGATGCGATGAGCGGCAAGCCTAACGGTGTTTTTATGACTATTTGCACGCTCCGTTTCCTTCCAGATGAAAGAGTATTATTAGGAGTTAGCTTTGACAGTACACCGTGTGCGGCTTAACGTATCGAAAAGCAAAAGCACATGCAGGGCCGGATTTATAGGGGAGCAAAGGGGGCAATTACCCCGGGCCCCCAACCAAAGAGGTCTCCTTTATACAATTAATAAACCTCACTGTCACAGGTAAAGCATATAACGAAGTTTGGTTTCGACAAAACATGTTGTTATAGTCGGGATGTGGAACGAAGTTTTTTTCTATAAAATTCCACTTTTAAAATTATGGATATGACATCATGCCTCAGTGAGGCTCTCACACGCCAGCCTATAAAGTTACGTACCTTTGCCTCGAAACTAATTTCCGACCAATAAGTAATAGATATCCGTGAAGTAGACCGGGTTATCCCGAAATAATTGATCGTATGCGAGAAATGGAACAGTCCAAAGATCGAGGGGTTGCGAAATCGCACGAGCGCGTCAGCCCGAGTCCGATTTTGCTACCCCTTGATCTTTGGACTGTTCCGTTTCGAGCAGACGAACAATTATTTCGGGATAACCCAGTCTATTTCACGGATATGTGTTTTAATGCTAAGGTGTGACGTCGAGCCAACATATCTAGTTATTTGAGATTAAAAAAAAATTTATATGAAAATTTTATTTGTGAATTATAACGTTAATTCCTGAACGCAAACTTCCGGTTTAAACTTCCTGTCTGCAAAAGTCTCACGTACGCAAGGATGTCCCTATATCCAATCCCAGTCACCGACATTTGTGTTTCTACTTTATTAGTTTAAATAAGATATAGCGTATAAAATGCGCTATTCGCTTGAGTCTCGTAGGTTTTTAGGTGTGTTTAGAAGGTTTCAGTAGGCTAGTTTTCGTACCGTCGGAATGAAAGGTTGTCGGGTTCGGGTTGGACTATTCATTCATGGATGGGGTGGGTAGGGGGCTAGCATCGTACACGAGGTTTTTTTTGTGTTAGTGCGGAAAATGTCGCCAGGTTACAAATGTGCTGTTCGCTTGAGTATCGTATGTTTTTAGGTGTGTTGACAAGTGTCGGTAGCCTAGTTTTAGTATTGTCGGAGCGAAAGGTTGGCGGAGTGGGCCATTCCTCCATGGATGGGGTCCTAGCATGGTAGCCTACGCGATGTTTTTTTTTTCGTGTTAGTACGATAAATGTCGCAGGTTGCAAATGTGCTTATTTATGTTGGTTGAATTTGTGTTGTGTACGGTAGTTTTGCAAAGTATGTCACATGGTAGAGCAGTGGTTGTGGGGAGCGCGGAAAAAGTGTTAGATTATCAAAAAAACTGTGGGTTATCAAAAAAGTGTGGGTTATCAAAATTAACCCACGGTCACGTGTGTGGGTTTTCAGATTAACCGTATATAACGGCTACACTTTTAGCATTGGGATGTGATGGCGTGACGTCACCACCGTGCATTAAACAATTATAAATACCTAAGAAGTATATAATCTTTTTGACTGATCGTGAAAGAAGCTCCTAGCATTGCCAGAAACTGATTAGCCACGCGAATCTTTTTTAAAAACGTATTATTTTCCTGAATTATTCTCTCCTGAGATTCTTTCAATCATCAGGTTCCTTCAACCATCATAGAGCCTAATTCCTACTGCGTTTGGACCAATCAGAAATCTCCTAACATGTAACTAAAGTGTAGGGCGAGATTCACCATGCATCTTTTTCTCCTTCTACTACGCCTCTATAGACGTAAGTTATTAGTTTCTGGAAATTTATAGATAAATTGTATAAATTTGGTGAATTAGTGTATTTTATTTTCTGCGTTAGAGGGACCAACCAAACCTGAAGTGCCCTCGGCCTCCCAAGGTCTAAATACGGCCCTGAGCACATGGACACATAGAGCGCAAAGTAAGCCACAAGGTAAAATGTGACGTTTCGTCTCAACTAGTCAGTGCCGTTACCAAGCATACAAATTCTTATAAATTGCTTAAATACATTAAAATAATCAAGGCACAGCATAAACAAAATTACGTTTAATCCCATTTTCACCGGAGCAAACCAGGCAGAGTCGTTCTGAACCCAAGGGATTTTTTTATTCTTCGTTTTGAATTAGATCCCGTCAGTTACCGTGCAGCGTGCTGTGTCGCCCCCACCTTCAACTTTATATTATAATTATGCTTTGTAGAGCAACACAGTCATCTTCTACCACTGCCTGCTTTATGGACAATTAGCAATTTCGTGAAAGTCTCTATCAGTTTGTCACGAATAAAATGACATCACTATAACGGTATCCTATAATGTCTTCTCTATTGGAGGCAGGGGCTTCATACACAATGTAATTCTCACGCAACTTTTAACATTGAAATGACACGTGAAAATCTGTTACTGACAGTACCAGCTTATTACTGTGGCACGAGCCAGGATGGAATTACATAACCACATTCCATAAGGCTAACGTGCAGACTTTCTTTAGAATTGTACCTTAGAGCAATCACCTACACACATCTCAAGAATGCATCCACACTAAAATGACACACAAAATTACGGCTGGAGTGAACCGTGAACAGTGAACACTGCGGCCAACCATAGCTGCCTCTGTGCAGTATCTTCTCATAGTACAGGACACGATTGAACAGCAAAGACATGTATTTAGGGACCGGTCTATATTTATGGCCGGGGGGGCCAGGGGGGAAGAAATGAAAATGTAACCACCGAATGTTCGATGCCCCCTCCCCCCGTGAAGATCCTGAAAAAAATTTTGACCCCCTCCGGTTCAAAAAATAGTGTGACCCCCCCGCCCCCTCCCCGAAAAATGTGCGCTTTTCGTATATCCATTGCGACCATCTCCAGATGATTCCTGCAGCCAAGATTAGTGCTGTAGCCAAACTAAGTAAGTAGCTCTCCAAAACGATAGCTACCATTAGTTGTAAGGAAACGTGTCTCGCTTTTAACGAAAAGACATGTTGGTTTAAAAATGTTCTATAAAATGTTCCTTACACCCATCTCCTGTCGAGATTCATACAATAAGTATTATGAACACACTTAACACTAAACACGCTTGAATGCCCACATCCGCAACATAGTCAGCAACTAAAAGACCGAAGAAGCAGAGAAACCAGGTGCCAAGGCTTTTCTAGAAAGTTTTTTTGTAAAAACTAGACTTGCAGAAACGGTACTAATAGCGTCAAAACCTTGCAACATTCACATCATGGGGGGTCCCAGAAGCTGAGCTGTTTTTAGAAATTTTGACTCTGAAAGTGCCATTTTTGAGGTCCAAAAATGACTTTTTCTTCCAGTTGATCAGTGTGCTTTTGACCCCACCCCTTGAAGGCACCTGAAAAATTTATGAGCCCTCCCCCATTGAGAGGGTCTTAAATAATAACCCCCCTAAGTCCCCCCCCCCGGCCAATAATTAATGACTGGTCCCGTACACCACTGGATACACTGAAATTTTGACTTTTTACACAGTTGACTTTTTACAGGTCACTGTTGACATTTTAAACCATTTTCAAGCCGTTCACATTGTTCCCATTTTCAAAGAGATGATTAGTTCTCGCCAATCACAGATTGAATTTGGCTACAGAATATGCTCAAGGAAGATACATGTTCGCACAGGAAAAAAAAAGTCGTAACGACGAATTATAAACAGAAAAATTTTTTTTTGTAGTTTGGCTTAGCAATTAATCAGTAGCGCTGCGCAGCTACTATCTCAGCGGACCTTGGGTAGAAACACCTAATTCAAGTGTCGGATACAAGGGCGAGCTTCAGTCAAGGAAGGAAGCTGCTCCGCACTTAACAGTGATTGCATCATGCAGTTGCTCGCGCGACCAGAGTTTCGAGTTTTGGTTTCGGGTTTCAAGACGAATTAAGATTATTTCAGGCATCTGGCAACAGGTGTCGCATCCGTACAGTATGGGGTTTTTGATCATACGCTAGAGTAAATAGAATCAGTTAAAGTTACTAACTCATCATTTTCATAGACTCATGGTTTAGGTTATTATCGATTCAGAGGCTTGGATTTTTATGGATAAAGATGAAGAAATTCGTACGTCCCATTGTCATGCTGACCATATTGAGGGGCCAAAAGGAAGTAATTTTCAGCGCATTTCAGTTTTAGGTAGTTATAACGATTTTGATCGTTGGAAAAATAGGCTTAACAGCACAGTGCTAAATACGGAGCAGAGTAACGAACGTGCAACTTTCCCAAAAAAATTTTAAAAGCATCTTATCTGAACGTATTTTAACAGTTGCTGAAGCAATGTTTTAGTAGTACAGTTTGCCTATAACAAAAGAAAGCCTCCGTTAAGTTTTGGCTACGTTTGTCCCGGAGCTTTGATATCAGCCAGGCGGCCAAACCGTATACAAATTACGGAAACGCGACTGGTGCTTTAAGATGTTTGACAGTCACAACAATTGATAAATGATAACAAATGACTGCCCTTAGGAGGTAGAAATCATAATTATCACTTTCATGGTAATTATTATTGTTGATCGTGATTTCTTTGGTGCAAGTCAGAAATTAATATCATCTACCCAAAATCAAATGCTAGTAGCAATCGTCTAGTTTTCATTTAACTTTCGAACTATTAGTATGTGCGAATTACTTGACTAATATGATTAACCCTGGCGCCCTTTTCCTGGTGGAATGATATCACTACCTTCAAAGCCGAGCGTTTTTGTAAACTTGGAGGTTTTTCTACCAGTTTTGGTTTTGGGTGGATTTCACAATTTTCATAGGACTGTGAACGTACAGTATTGGCCATTAAATTTTACCCACCTAAAAAGTTGGCTTTGCTGTAGTGCCCGTTTATGAAGTACTTTCTCCTGTCAAGGAATTACATTATTGGTCATTCATTGTTTCGTTTTCGGTAGCAGGCCTTGTTAATAATCCCAGCGTACCAACCTATGACGTCAAATCACAACAATGATTTTCTCTGAATCTGAACTCTTGAGGTAGAAGCAAACAGCGTTGTTTCATCCGTGAACTGTAGTGAAGACGGGAGTTTGTTTAATTAGTTTAACATCTATACTAGTTGTAAAGCCCATTATGAATACGGGCTAATCTAGAAGTCTACTATGTTCGACGTGATGCGAATGTGTGAGAGTCTCTTCCCCTCCATCATGAATCCCCCAAAATCCTCGCACTCTCCTCTCTTCCCCTTCCCCTGCCCCTTCTACTAATAGGTTTTCATCCGAATTTATTATTTTTTTGGATATTTAGCAGGTTAAAAAAATTATGATTATGCATAGCGGAGAGCCAAGCTAAAACCAAAGAATTTATGAGAATGAAGATTAATGACACTGCAGATCCGAGTTCTATTACGGCCGCAAAATACGTGAAAAACCTTTGGCCACGCAATGTGTTTCACTGCAGTCCCGGACGCTACGACGGTGTTTGTTTAATTTCACAGAATACTACGTTTGTTTACAGAGGTTGAAAACCACAACGACTGTTCTGGTTGCCAACTATTTTGAACAAACTATTTGAAGTGAGTAGCAATTCAAAACTGAGGACTGGAGTTTGCTTGTTATCGGTAGCCTACACAACTTTCAAGATATTGCTTCCCCCAAAAAACAATTTTTCTCCCCGAAAGAGCTCAGCTTTTTCTAACGCATTTGTTGATGAACTCTCCTTCAAAGGCTAATAATATTGAAATAGGGTAAAATTCGAAATATTAGCCAGATAATAAAGAAAACGTTTAGAAGTTAGTTAACTGGAACGGAGTGAGATCGAAGGCTGGGCGAAGCTCTGCTATGATCATACTCATGCAAAGTGTGGTTTGAATAGACTTTGTGATTTTCGCATCACAAAGTCTATTCAAACCACACTTTGCATGCAGTAGCACACAGGAGTCTAGACAAAGTTTATCAAAAAAAATCCAGAATCGGACATGGGTTGAGGAACCACCAGGGTGACAAAATGGGTCAAAAGCCAGGAGCCAAAATGCAAACAACAACAAGACAGTGAGCTGTTTCTAATTGTTAAAGGCATCCAATCGATAAAACATTGATTGTTGATGATAAAGAGGCGGCGTAAGGCTTCGGGCCATGGTCCTAAATAAAATCATAATTCCAGCCTCACTAGCAGACATATGTCTGTTGACTGTAAGCAACTGAAAGCATAGTTTGTAAGGCTGGGCTGATCCCGATTACCGATTCAAAACGCCTTACGTAATTCCTTACCTACTTTTGTCATATCGGTAGAAATCGGTAACGGTAGTTAAAATCCAGATAGATCAGTAATAACCCTAATTGAAGATATTTTCACTTCCCGTCGACCCATTTTGACGATTGAATACAACATTTAGATGGTTTTTTTCACCAGCGTTCCAATGGGCCAAACCTCAAGCAGCTGTCTCTTAATGTTTAGAAATTACAACGCAAATTTTTAATTTTTTTTAGGGGAATTGCCCTGCTACCCTGACAGCCTTTCCCTGGTGGAATGCTATCACTACTTTCAAAGGCCTAGGCTACCCCTTTTTGGCCAAACACCAAAACACCGAAGAAAGAGGAGTCCGCTCCACTATGTCGACAGTGGAAGTGACGACGGTCCTAGTCAAAAATGAAAAGGAAGAAGTTACTTCGTGTAAATTCCATTCAGTTTTGTCAAAAAGGTGTCTTTTAAAATTATACCCAACCAGCTAGTATTTACTATGCATACTTCTTGCAATTTGTTGACATGCAAATTCAGTTCATTAGCACCATCAAATAAACCAAATAAATAACGACTGGATTAATGTTAACTGTTGCTTTGTTAAAAGCTTCCAAGTAGCTTATAAGCCAGAAGCTTACAAGTGCATGTCATTCCAAGATATCATTATTGCTTCCCTTTCCATTCGTTGTCACATGGTCTTCACGGGGAGAAGCCGTGGGTTTCGTTTCTGGATACCAGGCCAGCTGAGTCAGTATAGATAGAATCTTATTTCACAAAAGCAACTGTAAAAGGAGTAAACTTTCCGGCACACATGTGAAGTAGCATTGAGACCACTATCATACTAAGGTCACTGGAGGCCGGGGCACAATTTTAACACACAGAGGCCTTCTCCCCCCTCCCTCCCTCCCCGGTTGACATACCAGAGTAAAACTTTAAACTGAGGCTTAAAACCCCTCCGACGTAATATAATATCGCGGCAAAAAAATCACCCCAACATCCTTATCGTTTTGAGTCACCCAAATCACCCAACACCTTCAACTGCTGTGCAGTTTTGAGTCTTGCCTAAACTCTATACAGCCTCATTTCAGGTAAAGACATTCTTGCTTCACTGTACGACTGCATTATGTTTTCAACGGTGAGATTTCGATATTAATCAATGAGCCTCAACAGCAATTTTGACAATTCGGCAACCTAAATCGTTGTATCTTTATTACTTCCCTCAGTGACGCGTGGCGAGGTGAGGATCGGGGTAATCTTCTCCCTTCTTACTAACGGCCTTGGTTGAGCCAGGAGGGGAAGCACACAGTTTCTACCACAGTCGGCCTTGGCTTGGAGGGGAAGCACGCAGTTTCTACCACAGTCGGCCTTGGCTTGAAAAAAATCATCTCTTTTTCCGCAACTGCGGAGTTACAATATGCCTGGCCAAATCAAAGTCCGAGAATACTTTTCGCACCGATGTATTAGGCTAAAACCTACACAGCGTATTTTTAACGTGGGTTGTATTTGAAAATAGTAATGACTAGTTATTCCACAGTTGGCCGCATTTGGTAGCAATTCACAACGATAGATGGACCATGCGGTAACATTATCATGCACACTCCTTTATACCGCTCCTGTCAATACATCGCTATTAGTCCAGTCATATTAGGACATAAGGTGGAATGAAATCCCAAAGTCTTGGAACTTTGTAAGGTTGTTAGGAAGGTATAGTAAAGACTATATCAAAAGTCCTGATGATTTGCAGGTGAGCTGGCGTCGCTAGACCGTAAAATACCCCAAAAAAGGTGACTTTTCATTAGTTTTGGAGTCCTCCAAAAAAAAGTTCCATATAAACTTGAAGAGAACAAAGTTTACCTCAAAATGATTCTCTTCATTTTTTCTTTAGCACCAGTAGTTTAGGAGATATTCGAGTTCGAAAATTGAGAAATCTTCGAAATAGACAGACTTCTACTATACGTGGTGTACATAGATCCGGTGAATATACCCTAACCTCATTTAAGTTAGTACACGATCATATAACACCAAACACTTATTTACTGCTATACATATTTATTTACTACATATGCGGTTACTACATAAGGTTACTATATATTACATCGCATCGTAATTTCAAATCAAGTCGCCGTCAACGTCCCCCTCCTGTAGGTTATTGTCCTCAACATTTGGTGTCAGGCTATTCAGTCATGGAAATTGTGGCAGGTAGCAGTGGAACTCGTGCTTACTTTCTTGCACCGACACTTGTCTCCACAACATGTGGTTTAGCTGCAAAATATGACGTTGATGCAACCTCAGGGGATACAGCATCTTTGATTGCAGTAGGTACAAGATTGCCATTCTGCTAGGCTCCCAGCCCCAAAGTGCAGCTAGCTGGTAACTCATTACCCATCCATTGTTGCAGTTGGTGGAAAACACGAAATAAGCATTGCAAAGCTGCACCTTCTGAGGGAGGGAGGAATAGTAGCTTCGACTTCATGTTGGTGGCAAACTTTGTGAAGTCATGGTGTGTATGCAAGTTGAGGGATGTTGTAGTAGGAGTAGCTCTATACAGAGTCGAAAAAACTGATCTACCTCCGATACATGTTAATACTTGGAAGTTGAGTGGTTGAACACATCTGCTACTGAACGCAATGCCTCACGTTGTAACTTCAGCTTGTAACCAACTTCTTTCTCCTTCATGCAAGGAAGCTTATGTCTTGTTGCACCCTGTGAATGCATGAGCAAATAGTATGAGATCTTTGATGCCCTTCTGTTGTTGTTGGGTTGAAGATAATACCTGTGTTCCTACCTTTCTATTACCGGGCTTATAGAAGAATATATTTTGGTGTGTAGCTGTTCGAGCTGTAAGAAGAAATATAGATCTACATCTTCCCCAACAATGGCTACATTGTCACAGTCACTCGCTTTGGTGATGACGCTCCTGACAATTAGATTGTCAGCGTCATCAAGTCTTTGAAGGTATTGTACTCGTCTGCCATTTAGTTTGGAAGAAGGCATCTTGATCGGCCTGCCCTTATGTTCATTAGATTGAAACTGATGTACCAGACGCAGGACACAGATTTTTCTTGAGTCAGTAGACAGTTTCTTCTTCTAAACGTCCCTCAACTTGCATAGGTACCATGCCAATCTAGATCGGAAATGAGCTACCAGCAGCAATTTGGGGTTGGGAGTGTAGTCAGAATGTCACTGCAACCAAAGATGCTGTTGCTCCTGAAGCTGTCCTCAACATCATATTTAGGACATGCACCACAGGTTGTGGAAACAAGTGTGGGTACAGGAAAATAGGGCGTGAGTTGCACTGCTATCTGCCTCAACTGCCACGGTGACTATTTGAATAGCCTGACAACAATTACTGTTCAGGACGATAACCTTCAGGACGACGTTTACTTGACTTGATTAGATGTTATTAAATATGTACCTGAAGTTACGATTCGATGTTATATGTGTAACCTGATGTAACAAATAAATATGTATAGCGGTAAATAAGTGTTTGATGTTATATGATTGATATAGTAACTTAAATGCGGTTAGAGTCGGTCCATCTAATCTATGCGCACCCTGTATAGCAGATCTCTGTCAATCACGGAGATTTCTCAAATTTAGAACTCTAATATCTCGTAAACTACTAGTGCTAGAGAAAAAATGTATAGAATCAAGTTTGTGGCAAATGTTGTCCTCTTTAACTTTTGTAGGGAGCAGTTTTCTGGCACGACTCACAAATTCAAAGATATTATCGGAAAACGAATAAAAAGTGACCTATCCCTGCTGAAAATGAACAGCAGAAAAACTGTAGAAATGGAATGAAACTGCAGTTTAACTATTAAAATAAATGTAAATCTTTTACATTCCCTATTTAATTGATCACTATTAATCGAGCCCATTTGGCTTTCTGTCCTGTTTATTAATGACAACTTTGTCATCGCCAAATGCCGATCACACTACACGACTA
>JAHWFP010013928.1:0-17761 GCA_023313725.1 Lithobius niger
CCCCCCCCCCCCCCGTCTTGGAAAGCAACTAGACGTGGATCGACAGCTGCCCGGAGGATTTGGCCAACACCAGGACGCAAAGCTCCGTAGCAGAATTCAGTGGACCTTGGACAACGCCAACCATCGTCACAGTGAAGTAGGCCTTCAACCAGACGTCCTACTGCAAGTAGAAGTGTGCTAGCCGATTCATTCGTCAGGTGGGAAGTTTGGATTTGGACTAGACTGACCGCACAGTGATTGTGTACGGGGTAAATGTGCATAGGATATGCTTAAGGCCGCCAAGCCGAGTGTTATGATTAAGAGCCTTTTAGGTATTTTAGTTGTTTATACACCTGAGTGCTAGGAGGTCTAAAATAAGTGTATTTCTTGCTAAAACCTACCGTAGTTGGGAGAGAAGTGTTTTTAGTAACTCGCTCTGCTCAATTTAAAAGTAAAATTAATTTGCGGCTGCATTTTAATGAAGTTTCATTTATAAGAGTTTTATTTTGAAGCTTAAAGTTAAAAATGTCCAACATGGACGATTTTGAAGACGTCATTCGTGACATTCAGTATAAAGACTTGAAAAAAGCCTGTTTAAAATTAGGCTTAACCGTAACGGAGACAAGACACGAATCCGTAACTATTTTGAAAAATGCCGTCGAGGAAGAAAGGATTTCCGTTGACGAGCTCTCTGACGAATTAGCCCCGGCTATAGAGAAAAGAGAAGCTGTAATTTTGCAAAAGAAAGAGTTAGCAGCCAAAGAGCAAGAGCTCGCGCTGAAAACAGAAGAATTAAGGTTAAAAGCAGTTGAGCTAGCCGCCGCCGACAAACGCATGGCGCACGAACTAGCGTTACGGGACCAAGAGGCCCAAATCAGGGATAGAGACGCTCTATTAAAGGAGCAAGAAGCACAAAATAGCGAACGCGCTAGTGCTCGTGAATTGGTAAAAATAGAGAAGCAGATCGAACTAGCAAGGCTAACGGCTGCAAATCTTAATGGTAGTTCAAACTCAAGTAGTGGTACTGTAACTCCCCCAATTCATAGTGTTCCCGTAAATAAACCGGGTAAAATTGCTGACGCTGTCAGACTTGTAAATAAATGGACTTCCGAATCGGAAATTAATAGTTTTCTAAAAATATTTGAAAAAACTATGGAGACACAACGTATAGACAAAACAGAATGGGTCGTCGGACTACAGCCCCTTCTCGGTGAAGTTTTGATTAAAGTATGCGATCAAATGTCGATCCTAGAAATGCATGATTATGAATTAGTCAAAATCAGGTTACTTGAAAGGTTTGTCCAAACTAAGGAAGCCGTGCAAGCTCAGTTTCGTTCACTCGAACGTGGCCCCGAACAATTGTTCCACGAACATGCGTTCGCACTAGAAACCCTATTTTCAAGATGACAAGCTAGCTAACTTAGTTATGCTTGAACAATTCTCTAAATCTTGTCCTATTGCACTGCGCAAGTGGTTGCCGGACCGAATTAAACTTGGTACGTTGACTGAAGCAGCCAAACTTTGTGACGAGTTCACAACCAGAAATAAACAAATTTCTGCCGATATGGCCCTTAAAACAGGGAAAGCACAAGCTAGTGCTCCGTCGTCTAGTCAGACTTCTAAAGTCTTTTCTAAACATAAACAAACTCGAAATGTATTAGCTAACCCGGTTGGGACTAATAATAGCAGTGACAGTGTAATTAGCTCTGATGCTAACACTGATAAAACCGACAATGTTAAATCTAACAATGTTAGAACGTGTTACGTGTGCGGCTCGGCCTCGCACTTCCGCAATCGCTGCCCCGAACTTAACAAAGCTTCGGCATCCGTTAATGCATGCTTCCTCGTAGGTAAAGATGCCCTAACTATTTTAAAATCCAGCACTATAGATGCTAGTGTGGGAAAGCGTAACATTAAAGTTTTGTGCGATTCCGGGAGCTCAGTTTCAATCGTTAGTGCTGTAGCGGCGCTACCTGTCTCAAGAAGGTGCTTTTTCAGGCAGCACCGACAATCTGGTGTACTGGCGATGACGTTGTTAATATATACGTGACTGTTGGACTTTAACGAAGTTTACAGCACTGCAGTGGCTACTGCACGGTTAGGGGGGGGGGAGCGTCCTTGTCCTAACTATAACTCGAATATCAACAACTAACTACTAACTAATTTGCTGCCACCACGATGGGTGTTTAATTGCTGGCTGGGAGTTAAAATAAAAATGGTTTTTGATTATTTACTCATGCAATTAAATCTCAACGAAGTCAACTGGTTGTTTAAAACAACGAAAGTTTTTTTATTAAAACATGTTTAACTTCTCACACTACATTGAAACTAAGTTAGTTACAAAGAAAATATTTCAAAAAGCTTTAAATAAAGCACACGAAGATTTTACATGAAAATCGGCACGAAGTGAACAAATTAAAAGTGCATACACTACAAAATTTCGAGAAGAAAAGTTGTTTGAGTCACCGGACTCTCTAAATTACAGAATGCAACGTTTGCACTAGTAAAGTAGTCACAAGTTATGTTTCTAAAGCCAATGCTGAAGATCAAACTAACTATGGTAAACCTGGTACACAACCTAAAAGAAGTCTAAGCTCTACGATTTAAACCATTTGAGTATTTAGAAGAACCTTTGTTCAACATAAATAAGAAAAAAGCCGGTTTTTAGGAAGGGGACCTTAAACCCTTAAGTTGTGGTAGTTCTAGGCCAGAAATGCCGATGGCGGTTAACTGATCCACAATCATTCTCACGTAAGAGGTTAAGTTTAGATTTAAGAACTATAAATTTAGATTTTGGGTCTAAAAGAATACTTTCAATAAAAATTAACTTAGTTACCAACGAACTGCTACCTTGCCCGGCATGGCAACAAACGGACCCGTGCGGACATCTCCACTCCGACCGGCGTAGCAACCTCTAGCCTCTGAGATCTTTGAGCAGTGCTGAAGGTGGGACGGCAGGGCCGGGGGTATATATGGGTGAGGGAGGGGGCGGACGTCTGCGATGACTACGCGTTTTGGCGGCAAGAGAGGCAGGCTGCCTTGGAGGAGGGAAATTTGTTCAACCTCCTGAGCCAAGCTACACCACGTGAGGGCTTTATAGAGAACTGTAAGGATCTGGATGGGCCTTCATAAGGGAGGGAAAAGGAGGTTCGCATTGATTGGCCGGAGTTTCTGGGCTCTGAGTGGCCAGATTTTGGACCGCTGGAGCCGTTGAGCTTTTGGGGTTTAGGAACGGATTGATGGATCGTGATGGAAATGGCCATTTGGATTTGAACTTGGATTGATTGTAACTGACTGAGTTTTTAACGGATTTGAAAAAGGATAGGCTTGAATTAAAGCTGTACTCACAAGCTTTGCCATGAGCACGTCGGAAATACAAACTTGAACGAGTTTTACTCGAAGACTGCGATGTTAGGCATCACACTATTGAAGGAATGGGGGGGGGACGGAGTTTGCTATTAAAAATCACTATTCAAGTTTAATAGAAGGATGGTAAAGGCTTTGATTACAACTGGTTGAGGTTGCCATGGTCGGAGCTCTGAAATAAATACAAGATAAACACTTTTTGGAGAAAATGTCCGGTAAAATAAAATAGTAAAAAAAAATGCCGTTTTGGACAAGGTAGAGTTTGTGGGAAGAAGTTACGTTACTAAATTGCTTTTATAAGCACTAGGTAAAGGATTAAAATAAACCAGCTAGTTTGTAGATGCTAAAACTCTTTTTAGGTTTACAACATTATTGCGTCTGCAAGTAATGGAATAAAAATGCAATCGACGTTTTCATAACAAACCAAGACTAGTATTTGAGTTCAAAATAAAAACGCAGAGTGTGAATACATATATGTGGTTCCTACAACAAACACTAAACTGGTCGGCTTTATGCCTGGAAAAAATATAAATTACAAATTTACAAGTTTGTTGTTGTGGAAAATAGCGATCGGCGATGGCGTGCGGTGCGCTCAGTTTGGAGCGTTTTTCAAATAGCTGTAGTTATTTGTAGAGGACGAAATTTGGAGTTCTGTTTTCACAGGAATAGAGATAAAGTCTGTGGCTATTAAGAGGTGAAGACTGTGATCGTTTCTGTCAAAAACAGAAACATCTTCAGGTGTCAAACTAAACCGTGCGCCAACTTTCTTCCTCTGTGCTCAAGAAACCCCAATGGTATCCTTCAAAACTTTCCAAAGCCCAGTGGCAAGCCCTGAAAGCATTGAAAAACAACCCTGACATCACCATTGTCTATTCTGACAAGACCAATGCTACTGTGGTAATGAACACTCAGGACTATCATAAAGGAGTGTTCGAGGAAATTGAGAAATCTGGTATGTACGAGGAAATAAGATACAATATTGGTCGCAGCGTTGAGAATCAAATTGAATCCAAGCTCAAGAACCTTGAGAGCCAAAAACTGATTGACAGGGACCAGAGAATTGCCTTATCCCCGCATGATGGTTCGACTCTTCCCCATATATTTGCCAAAATCAAGACCCATAAACAGGGATGCCCCATGCGGCTCATAACGTCTGCAAAGAACGCGCACATCAAGCAAGTGGACTAGTGGCTGACGAAGAGGCTCGATCGATACATTTGGGGAAAGTGCAAACTTAAAAACACCCAAGAGCTACTCGACGAACTTGACACAATCCAACTAGAAAAGAACCAACGCCTTGTTTCGTTTGATGTAATCCCATTATATCCAAGCATCCCCCATCGGCTACTGATGGAAGTTCTTGATCTATCTGCTGCTCGAGTGAATCTAGACGAGGATGAACACAAGGTTAACAAGGAACTTTTGAAATGCATACTGTGTTCCATTTATGTAACGTTCCAGCATAAGACCTTCCATCAAGTTAGAGGTACCCCGACGGGCTACTCGTGCTCACCCGTGCTGGCCGAAATGGTCTTACAGTTTTTGGATGAACACATCACCAAGAAGTTCCCTTCCATGAAGATCTGGAGAAGGTTCGTTGATGATGCTGTGGCTTCTCCCAAACAAGATGAAATACCCCTTGTGTTGGATGAGCTCAATGGGTGGAACGCCAGCATCCAATTTACTCATGAAGAGGAGGTCGATAGTAGCATCCCTTACTTGGACGTCAAACTTACCAGGGAAGGCCAGAGGATCGAATATGAGCCTTTCCGTAAAGGGTCTCACTCTGGAAGGGGGATTCCCTATCCATCATGTCACCCGAAACACCAGCTACGGGCCATCCTCCTCAACGAAATGTGGCGCATCGCCAACCATTCCTCCACCCAAAGTGTTGCAAATAAGCACTTGCAACTCGCGAAATCAAGGTTCCTGCTTTTGGGTTACCCTGCATACATGGTCAACTCGGCAATCAAGAAGGCTCAGCATGGGAAGAAAGGCCGCAAAGATAGAAAGGAAGACACACCCTGTGCTGTTGTAACCCATATACCAGGAAGGACTGAGACAGTCTATCAAACTCTCAAAAAGCGGGACATTAAGTGCTTCCTGAAGCACCCGCCCAACCTCAAAAAGCTGCTTAAAGGGAAGCACCCGGAACCTACCCACCCTCCCCCACACTCCCCATCTCCTCCTCCTCCCCCCACCCCAAAGCCTATCCCACCCCCCTCATCCCATCGCTATCCAACCCGCAGCAAGGATAGACGTACAGTTCCCACTCCCTCCCTCCTCCCTCCAATAGACCAGCAAAATACAAAGCATGTGCTACAACAGCCCCCCGCAGACCCAAGGTGCTTCAGCCAAAAGAATGTTGTGTACTGCGTGCCATGCAAGGACTGCTTATCGATCTACATTGGAGAGACACACCGTAAACTCCAAACGAGAATACATAAACACCAAGGAAAAGTACGGACATTAGACCCACTCAATGGAATTTCCGTGCACCAACGAAAAGAAAATCACCAGATAGCGTGGGAACTCTCCTCTGTCCTGCTGAAGTCCAATACTCTGAATGACGCCCACCTTCGTGGGGTTAGAATCTCTTGCCATCCAACATTTTCGGAAGCAGGGTGCAGCACTCATGAACACTGCTCGTCCATCCTATCCCAACATCGACCGACTAGTAAGACCAGAGCTCGCCAAAAATCTCAGCAGGCAATGGAAATCAGAGTTTGAGCGCGCGATAAAGATCAGTGGTCCAACGGAAAATGCGGCAAATTCGAATTCTGGTTCACATTCTGACACTGCCTGAAGCAATGTGAACCTCGTTTTGTACTTAGTTTTTGGCCAGGACTTCTGAAGAAGGTGGACGCTGCGTAATTCCACCGAAAGTTCAAGTGGACAGAGTTTGTGATTGTTCATTTTTTGCTGGTGAAGTGTAAACTTTGAATTGCAATGTCGTACTTTCGTGTGAATATACACCTAAAAAGTGTAAATAAATTTAAAGTAGTCAACCTCACGTACCCTCAGCGCAATACGATTTCTCCTACTCTCCCCCCCCCCCCCACCAAATTACCTGCTGAATTTATGAAATATGGTGTTCGAAGATTTAAAAAATGTAAAAGTCTGATGAACAAGAACAACGGGTACGGGAAACTGTAAAACAACAAAGCTTTCAGTTTGTTTTTTTGTTAGAAAACCAATATCAGCGTCCGATGAAAACTTATCTAGTCAGTGATTGCATCGTTGCACACAAGATTCTGGCTTATTTTCCGTATCGTAGTAGCCAACGTTACGAGACAATTTTTTTTTAATATAATGTGCAATATAGTAGATATTCTTCAGTACACCATGCATTTAGATTTTTTAGTAGTGTCCTGTTGGTATGTATGCCGTTCCAACTTCATACGTCAATTACAGATATTTTTTATTCTACCATACGACACGTCGAATTACTAATGCAGTGTTAGTGCATCTTGTTTATTTTTTTGATACTTCTGACTTCAGTTTTGAACTTATGGCAGGCCTTGCATTTAAATTTAGGTGAATCTTAATAGCAACCTCAAAATGTTCAGTTTTTATCCATTATTAATACGAAAGATGGATAAATGCATCATATTTTCTATTTTTTTTTTGGCTCAAAAATACCTTTCAGCTTTTTTTGTACAAGGCCACTCTCATGCCTGTGTACCCTCGTCCATCCCTGCCCCCTATCCCTCGCCAACACACATTGCAGCAACTTCGTACCGTCATCCTTCGCTGTCTGCTGTCCCTCACCAACCATCATTGCAGCCCTTTTGGACCTGCGTCTTTCTCGGCCTGCAGTTCTTCGCCAGCAAGAATCATAGCCTCATGCCCTGCTGTCCCTCCTCAACCTCTGCTAACAGCTCTGCGAACCCTCACCTGCCGCTGCCTGCTGTACCTCTCCGCCGATCATTGCAGCTTTTTCGTACCCTCGTCCTTCCCGACTTGCTGCCCCTCTCCTGCCATTATTGCAGCCTCATTCCTTCATCCTTCACTGCCTGCTGCCTCTCCACAACCTCAACTCTAGCAGATCTGCGTCCTCCTCGCTCTGCTGCCTGTCGCCAACTGGCCTAACAAGCGAAGGTCAGTGCCGAATTTATCCTCATCATCGGATCAATGCTTTTACTAACTAATTTACCCTGCGTGGACTTCGGCTGTTGATAACATTTGCTAATTCGATGGAGGATTCCAGTGATTACCACAGGGGCTCGTCACAAAATACGTGTAGAACAGCGTTTTTTTTTGTGGTTGTTATAGCTGTGTTTTTTCTGCGTTTTTTTCGTCCCGCCAAGTAAAAATAGGATGCCTGTAACAGAACCTGCATACCGTTATTTAAACCAAAAAAATGGAGTCTGAACGAATTACTCTTCTTCCCGCCACAACAAAATGTGTTTCCTTTTCTTTTTGGGCGGAGAGGGAGCGTGGCTCCCGCGGGTCTCCCACCACTGTAGTATATTGCGCAATAGTGCCTTCGCTTGCAAATTTTCAACAACAATACGTGTCAATATATATATATACCATACAATACCAAGCTTCGTGCGTTTGGGTTTGGGCTGTCTCCCCACTTGAGGTGAAGAACGTGACTTCTTTATAAGTACTAAATACTGATGTTCTCGTCTAAACTGCGACTGACGCTACGGTTTTTTTTGTTTTACTTTGGCAGCTCATCATAGTGATTCACCAATAATTATGCACCATCAAAAAGTTTCAGTTTTGACAAATAACTAACCATTGAGTTTTGAAAGTTCCAATTTTTAAAAGTAACGCGTAAATTCAAAAAAGAAATACTCTATTGTATTTTGCAAATTTTCGATAGGCTGTTGACGAAAAGATGTAAAATTTCAGTCCTTCTATCTTCTTCAGGCTCCCACAATAAGTTTTTCTTTCTGTTTACATCGTTGTTTTGCTCTTGCTATCTTCGTTCACAGATGACGACACAGGTTTGTACCGCTACAAACCTGCATCGTTGTCTGCTAACGAAGACTGACGACCCAACTTATTGTGGGAGCCTGAAGAAGATAGAAGGACTGAAATTTTACATCTTTTCGTCGACATCCTATCGAAAATTCGCAAAATACGATAAGAGTATTTCTTTTTTTGAATTTAAGCGTTACTTGTAAAAATCTGAGTTCCAGTTTCTGCTAAACTAGAAAATTTAACTAGCAAACTAGTAAAAACTGTCAAAAATTTGCTAGTTTAGAAGAAACTGGAACTCTTTTGGTGGTGCGTAATTATTGGTGAGTCAGTATTCTGTATAAGTGATTGTAAGAAGACATTATCGAAAAAGTTCACGCACGTTAGCTAGTTGAGTTCATGACTTTAGTTTATATATGTTCGTCCACGACATTAGTTCAAAAGTTAAGATTGTGTTGACCTTGAAGATCCATTCCAAGATCATTCGAACGTGATCTTCCTTCCCTCCCTGTTGAGCCATAGTCATGTCTACATTTTTGTGGATCTCCTGATAGTAGATTTGGAATACTGAGGATTTTCCAGACTTTTGGAGCACCATGTATGTAGGTAAAAACTCAAATGGTTACAGTAGATCAAAGCAAAGTGGAGCTGACCCAGATATGGAAACCTAATGCCTTGATGGTGTAATGTCTTTTGTGTATCGGTGGAAATACAGGAGACAGGGAGAAAGATAGGATTATATTTTTAGCTATCTACTGGGATAATTCTTCCTTGTTGCTTAGTTTCTTACTTTTGTTGCATTCCTGTGTTGCAAGCAAAATACAGGGTGGTCCACAAAAAACTGACGACCCAAAATTTTATACAGCCAACTTTTCTAGTTAGCACCCCTCAGAACCAGGAGAAGAGCGAAATCATCCGTTTCATTAGATTTGATTTCTGTCCTCTCCTGGTTCTGAGGGGTGCTAACTCGAAAAGTTGGACTTAAAAAATAATTTTGGGTCGTCAGTTTTTTTGTGGACCACCTTGTATTATTTTTGTAGCTTTTAAAAGTTGATATTCATTGATGAAACTTTTTTTTCCTAGTTTGTCAAGAAAATGGAACAAACTGTTTCGGAAGATTGCGAAAAAGAGTTAATTAACATCGAAACACCAGGTAATGCTGATTTGAACAGAAGTCATGATAAACAAGCTCCAGTCAAGCCATCACGAGGATCACATGTGCAGAAAGAGAGAGAACAAAGACCCATTCTTCGCCATCTCTCCAATGGTGAAACGGGAAACGAAGCCGATGTTTCATCCATGTCGTCACAAGAAGAACCAGAGGATGTAGCGGTTCCTGGTCAAGTTGTGATGCAGAGGACTGGATACACTCGCCTGCCTAGCATGAGTTCTGTCGGTGGTGGTGACACCTCTGGCGGGGAAGACTGTGAAATGTCTCTTTGCTTGAGGAGGGAGTCTCTTAAATTTGAAACAAAACTGAACGATCTTATTGAGGTGCAAAGTGAGTCCAGTCCTACTTCTAATGGCTTTGTTCGCAACCAAGATGTCAGTAAAGAGAATTTTGTTGGCTCCACTAGTACTGTATGCCCGGTCGTGTCACCAGATTCAAAAAGTGACTCTAATGGAGTAGGAGCAGTGCTTGACCTAACTGACCCCATAGGTGTACAAAACAAGCACGAAAATAGGTACGTATCCAACAGGAAATTATAACAACTCTCCTAGAATGATAAGCAGGGCTAACGATCACAGCTTTTATGCAGATAATCAGAATTCATAAGTAATTTCGATTGTGGTACAGGAGCTGTCATTTTCAATTTCTTTTTAAATAGAAAATACAGAAAAGCACTATGCATGCCCTACTTCTGGCCAGAGATGCTTTCCTGCCTCACCTTTCTTCATCGTTACTGCCATGAGTTAGGTTAGTTCTAGGTGGTTGAATACTCATTTCACTCACTTTCAAAATAAAGACACACACAGTATCTGGCAAATTTTCAACTGTGTAGCAACTGTCTTCATCAGGTACAATTCAGGAAAAAGTTCACTGGTTACATTTTCTGCTGGAATTTTTTATTTGAAACTATCTGGGGTCCAGTCATCAGGCACAATTAAGGAAAAAGTTCACTGGTTACATCTTACGCTGAAATTTTTGATTTGAAACTTTCTGGGGTCCATGCCTCAGATAATTTACAACGGCTTCGTAGTTGCGTGTATAGCCTCCTCTGTGTACAAGATCGACCTTACCGTCACTAATGCATATCACACCACTTTGGTAGTATCTTTCTATCCAAGTCTCTGCTCACAAGGTGTATTACATTGTGGTTGGATGGATTTTGAATGTTCATAAGGGTGATGTTATTTTGCAAATGGTGTTGGACTACAAAACGTGCAAGACATCTTAGGTGCCTGTCTCTCCCCAAGTTTGCTTTCACCAAGGTTCTCGTCTGTTCTCATGCAGTCTCATGTTCTGTGTTATCAATGGAGCGCAATTCCGGCATCATTCACTTCATTTCTGGTGTTTCCAAGGTGTTGCGCCAGTCTTGTTTTTTACTCCCTTCTTTGTTTTCCCAATGTAAATTGAATTTCATCTATTGCATGGGACCAGGTACACTCCTTGTCTTGTATTCCGCACTCCTCCCATAGCTTCTTCATCCATGTCTTTTTGTCTCTTGTTTCCTTGAGCACATAGTACAGGAGGGTCCACAAAAAAACTGATGACCCAACTGTAAAGGCATGAGGCCTAAATTTCCTGTCGATTGGTTAGGAGACCCGACACCAACCATCAACAACTCGGGGACACTTTTTTTTCTTAGCGCCAAAAAGCGCTAGGCCTATTTTTCAACCTCCAAGTTTAAAAATTCATATCTCCCTGGAAAATGGACTTCAGCGACTCTAGTTTGCAGCTCTTAATAAACCTGAACTTTATCTAACATCCTGTGAAAACAGAACTTGAAATTTCACCATACTTTGGTCTACAGCTTCATTTGAAAAAGTGCTCAAACTGAGCGCCGACGCACGCAATCTCCGTCGCCATTTTCCGAAAAACAAACATGTAAATATTTATTTGTATTTCTCGAATTTATTTCTAGGCATAAAGCCGACTAGCTTAGTGCTGTGCTAGATTACATGTTTATTACGTCTTCAATGTTTTTATTTTACTAAGGTGACGATTTTAGCAACAATGAAAACTTTGACTACACTAGCGTTATTATCTGCGGCTGCAATAATACATTTAACTTTTATGCGTTATAGCATTTCAAAACACAAGCTGGTTTATTTAATCTTTTGCCTAGGCTTTTATAAAAGCATTATTTAACGTAATCTTTTCTCATGAACCCTACCTTGTTCATAATGGCAACACAACTACGATTATTTTACCGGACATTTTCAGTGTGTATCTTGTATTTTTATTTCAGGGCTCCGACCATAGTGATCTCAATTCCGAATGCACAACTAAGCCTTTGCCTTCAATTAATAATCGTTTATTTTAACTTTGAGCATCAAACTTCGTCTCCCCCCCCCCCTTCCTTCAATAGTTGCAATGCCTAACATTGTGGTTTTTATAAAAAAAAAATGTATAGGCCTATTTCACGTTGTTTATGAGTTTTAAACTCACTGCACTCATGCCAGGCCTCTAATTGTTCCAATGCCCGCACGTTTCCTTTGTTGGAACAACAACACCAATTCCCTCAATGCAAAAACGCGGGAATCAACTCCCCAAACACTGAGAGCGCCCAAGCTACCCTGCCCGTCCGCGCTGTCATGGCCGACTTCCGGTAGTGCCAGCTCGGCCGGTTTTGGTCAGTCACTCCTCCTCCAAAGCGACCCCTCTACCTCACACCCCCCCTCCGTCGCTCTCCTACAGGTCTGCGGTTTCCCTCCTACCTGCAGACAGGCAGCAGGTATATAACCAGGCCAGGAGAAAATTTCGTTAGCATAGCATAGCTCAAGGACTCAGGCTAGAGGTCACTACGGCGGTCGGAGCAGAGATGTCCAGTCCGATGGTTGCCATGCCAGGCAAGGTAGTGGTTCAAGGGTAACTAGTTTATTAGAATTTAATTTTTAGAACAGAATTTCTAAATTTTTAGTCTTAAAAACATAAACTAACTTCTAGACTTTGAGGGAATTTGTGGGTAGCCAAACGCAATCGGCATTTTGGTTTAGGGCACCCATGATTTAAGGGTTTAAGGTCCCCTTCCTAAAAAACCGGCTTTGTTTCTTTGTTTATGGACTCAGTGTCCATTAAATAATCTAAGATCACCGAGATCTCGCATGTGTTATTGTTGAAGCAGGAGTTTTCAAAAAGGTATTTTTCCTTGTAACACTAATCTTGATTCAGTGTGATTGATTGATTGACTTTAGTGCAAGAGTTACTAAAGCTTTCAACGACTATTTTACATTCTGCAAGGGTCATGTTTGTAACTTAGAGAGTTGCGATAACTCAAACCGACTTTTTTCTAGTCCAAATTTTGTTGTGAACTTGAATTGTTCATTTTGTCGATTTAATTGTAAATCGTGTGCTTTTAATTGTAAAGCCCCAGTTTTATTTTGTAACCAACTAGTTACTCCGTGTGTATAAATCTTGTCTTGTTTTATTAAAACAGAAAAGAAGGTTGTTTTGAACAACAATTTTGACTTCGAGTCTAATTTAATTTGCAAGGGTTATTTTAATTACAAATCAATTTTTATTCTAACTCCGAAGTAGGCAAATTAGATTAATTACCCATCGTGGTGGCAGTGAACCATGATTAGATAGGTCTTCATAACTTAGGTAGGACGCTGACGCTCTTCTCCTAACCGTGCAGTAGACACGCTATGCTGTTTTTCCGCGAAAGTAAAAACCGCCACTTATGAACTTATCTAAAGTAACCACAAGTACGCCAGATTGTCGGTGCTAGAGACAGTAGGCACCTCAAGACCCTGTAAGCGCCGCTACACAACATTTTCCAAGTCAAACTTTTCTAGTTAGCACCCCTCACAACCAGGATACGACAGAAATCAAATCGAATGAAAAAGGAAGATTTTTGTTCTCTCCTGATTCTGAAGGGTGCTAACTAGAAAAGTTGGACTTAGAAAATGTTGGGTCGTCAGTTTTTTGTGGACCAACCTGTATAGCAAATTTGGGGTCAAATAGTTTCCTGAATGAAGAAAGCAAATCCTTTGTTAACATTCCTCAATGCCCTGAACACTTTCCGATACGGAAACCAGAAAATGTCATTCCGTTTGAAGGTGGTGGCCAAACTAACGTGACAGCTGTTAACAATTTTGAAAATGTAATAGTCCTGTTCTATGGGACCAATCTTGAATTTCAATGTGTCAAATTAAAGGTAGTTTAGCGTGGAAGGTTTTATTTCCTATTAAGTATTTTCCATTGTTTTTAGGTACAAACTCAAAAATATAGTAATTAACCGTGTTTGTGGCATGCTTTCTCGATCATCACGCTTAAACTGAATCAATAATATATTAACCTTAAGAAACGTGGAACCCATTCTTTTACCTTTATTTTGACCTTAAGAAAACGTTAATTTGACACATCGAAATGGAGAAATAGTAAATTTATTCAGTCCTATTATGGTAACGACCGAACCACTTGTGGCGGTGCTCACAGGTCCTTGAGGTGCCTACTGTTCTGCACCGACATCTGGTGTGGTCTCCGGAGAGTTAGAAGTACTTCGGCTGGCCATTTTTACTTTTGCGGAGAAAAACTAGCATAGCAGTCACTACTGCGCGGTTAGGAATAGAGCGTCTATGTCCTATCTAAGTTTTTAGTACTATCTAATCGTTGGTTCACTGCCATCAGGTGGGTGGTTTAATTGCTAACCTTAGGCTGTAAATAAAAATGGTTTATATTTAGATAAAACACTAGCAAATTACATCTCTCTAGAAGCAACTGAGTTTAAAACTCTTTGTTTTAATAAACAGGGGGCATGAAAAACAGTTTACATTGGCAACTAGTCTACAAAATAGCTTTGAATAAGAGCACACAAGTAATTTTACAAAAATTATCGGCAACGAATTTACATGTTGAAATTCACACTACAATTCGAATAGAAATAGTTTTGTGGAGTTACCTCAACTCCTCTAAGTTAGAAAAAGTTACCTTACAATTTTCAGTCTTAGTCTATACTCTCCGCCAAGAAAGAAGTCCAACGCGTTTCAAAACAGGGGTATGCATTGTGCATGCCGGCTGCGTCGTTTACCTTGCAGATATCCGCCATGGCTAAGCAGCCAACGTGTGCTCATATACTAAAGCTGCTAGGGCCATAATTTGGGCTAATCATGCACATCGAGCAAAAAGCTTGAAATTTGACATGCAAGTAATTCTTAGTAATACAAATAGAAATAGATTCTCCTTGACTCGTGAAATACTGAAAAACGTTCCAAATGACAGCCCTAGCTTGACTTGTTGACACGAACTTTCTTTCTTGTTGACACGAACTTGATCGGAAAGCGACGCTATTGTTGTTGGTCTAATAGCGTTGCCACGACGACGTAGTTATAGAGTATAGAGGCAAGGCGCACTTTTTTCCATGAAAGATTAGTAGTCATAAAATGACCATATAAGGAAAGTCTTCTTTCCTGGCGGATAGTATAGTTGAAGATTATGTTTCAAGGCATTTTGCACAGGATCAAATCTACTTATTCACATTGAATCAAGCTAGCAATAATCGGGGCCCTACCATCGAAGTCTGTGCTTCTGTAATTATGCTACATGATCTTGGTGATCAAAAATAACTGTCTGGTTACGCTATGTAGTGCAAACAGAAAGAAAGCCGGTTTTTAGAAATGGGACCTTACCTTTAAGTTATGGGAGGGGAGACCAGAAAATGCCGATGGTTTTAACTACCCATAATCGCGATTTCAAAGATAAAAGTTAAGTTTAAATCTTTAAGTTAAAATTTAGAAATAAAGTTCCGAAAATTAAATAAAGCTAAAACTAGTTATCTAAACTACTACCTTGCCCGGCATTGCAACACTCGGACTGGGGACATCTCTGCTCCGACTGCCGTAGTAACGTCTGGCTTGGATGGATGAGCTACGCTATGGATGCAGCCTTGCTTGGCTGTTTTATACCAGCTGCCTGGCAGCAAGGGGGAGGGAAACCGCGGGCCTGTAGGAGAGCGTCGGGGGGGGGGGGGGGGGGGGTGGAGCCGGGTAGAGAACCTCTGGAGAGGGAGGGGACTGAGGCAGGCCGGCCAAGCTGTCACTCATGCCTGAGGGAGTGAAGCGCGGACGGACGAGGGAGCTGTGCTGCTCTGAGTGGAGGGGAAATTGAATACTGTCTTTTGGTTGGAAGGGAATATCGGCAGCTAGAAGAGCAAAGGGAATTGCCGACTTTGGTGGCATGGGAGGCCTTGCATTGAGTCTGGAACTCACAACAACGGGAATAGGCCTATACATTTTTTGTGTTTTAAACTACGATGTTATGCATCGCAACTATTGAAGGAAGGGGAAGGGGGGACGAAGTGTTTAGCTCAAATCTTTTTACAAACGTGATATTTTAATAGAAGGAACGTTACTACGGTCGAAGTGTTTTTGGAGATGGCAATAATAAAAATAAGTCTGTAAAAATTTGTAAGAAAAGCTAGCCGGGATCAGTAAAGTACAGAGACCTAGTTTTTGCTAAAGTTGCCCAAATATAATAAAATTAAAAGGTTAAATATACCAGCTTATTTCGTGAATGCTATAACGCATGAACATTAGTGAAATATTATTGTAGCCGCTAATAATATAAATTACAGTCGAAGTTTTCATGATAAACTTGGCCTTCGTTAAAATAAAAACATCAAGTGTTGGGTTTTCAAATACATGTATGTGAGGTTAAATACCTCCTAAAACAACACTAAGCTGGTTGGCTTTATGCCTGGAAAATAAAATAAAAGTAATTACAATTTTTAAACAGAGTTTTGAAAATGGCGATGAAGAATTGCGTGCGGTGCCGGTCAGTTTGGTGACTTTTTCAAAATGGTGTAGATAATTATTGCAGAGGAAATTTAATGTTCTGTTTTCGCAGAAGTCTTGAGAAAGTTCAGGTCTATTAAGGGCCGCAAATTTCAAACGTTTTGGTCCATTTTTCACGGATATGTGGTACTTTGAAGACAGAGGTCTTTTTAGGCCTAGGAACGCTAATGAAAAAAAATTGTTCGTTGCGAAAACGATAAACCCTTAGGTTTTTGATTTTTTTGAGTTGAGGTCTCCTCTCAAATCTGATGGTGAAGACTAGCATCTTTACACACTTTAAAACAGTGCACATGAGAATTCTGTGACATTCTTGATTTTGAATATCTAAATATGCATTACAAAAAATATTCCAGGTAACTTGTTACAAAATAATATGCAGATAGAAAATCTCTAAATTTAATGACCTAAAAATAAGTTAAAATATTTCGCAGTAACAACACTAACATCGAAGGATCTCAGTTCTAAACTAACCTTTGCAATCACATAGTGCCACCCATGGCGTATGGGATTTAGTCTAGTTGCCAACCCCATAACCTGGAAAGAGTTTACAACTAATATTTATGACTTATCTAGCTGATACCCTTCTTTTGACCCAAATTCGTAATTTAATTCATTTTGCATCAGGCCATGCAAAGTTAATTGTTTGGTCAACAGGCGCGTGCGGGTGCCTTAAATAATCGTGAGTCAAAATTTTTTTATCCAAATCTTGGTCCACCCGCTAAAAATCCTATTTTTGCCAAATTTAATAATAATAGTAGAGCATTTGGTTGCAAAGCAAAGCAGTCCAGGCAAGGATCACTGGTATCGCTTACTGCCAGCTTAATTTAAGTAAATATCCAGTAATAATTGTAAACGAGCGCCACCGAAAAACCCCTGTTTTTCCAAAAATGAAATTTTTTTTCTCGAGGCACCCAAATGCCTCGCCGAGGCATATTTGGCCGTTTTCCCAATAATGGTCCGATTTCCACAAACTCTTCGACGTTTAATAGCCTGTCCAAATACAAGATACTTGGGGAAGCCCAAATCCGAACTTTCCACCCGGAAGTACCAATAAACCACGTTTGAAGATCGCCTCAAAACCACCTCAGCGCTCCTTCTTCATGGCCGCCATTGCAAAACTCTGTATTTTTGTATTCGTATTTTATTCCCTTTTTTTAGGGCAAAAAGCCCGAACATAATAGCTTAGTGTATTGTACGAGGATTTATGTACAGACAACCATTTTGAAGTGTGATATTTTTTATTGTGTTTGTCGGCTGCAATCCATATGGAAAATTTCCACAACGATCGAATTTTAACTTTAAACTTTTAAACGTTAAATGTTCTCTGTAACTTAATGCGTTATAGCATTCAACTAGCTAGTTTATTTAACCGCATTTATACTTTATTTATATTCTTTTACCCCCAGAAACGCTACCATATGTCCAAACGTATAAACGTCTTACGACCTGGCATTCTACCGGACACGAATTTTTCCGTGTATATATGTTTATTTTAGTTCTCCTCCGACCTGACTGAGACCTACCG
>JAHWFP010013928.1:27761-38222 GCA_023313725.1 Lithobius niger
CCGGGGGCGTTACAAGCACCTAAGCCGTCGTAGCGTCCGCCGTTACATAATCTTATCAACATGCGTGAAAACAAAAAGTTGGACGTTAGTAAGTTTATCTATGTAAAAAAAAGGTGTCAAATCCTCTAAATTGAACAAACGTCTAAAAATACCAATAGACCCCACAGTGACAGTATAGTTTTTTAGAGAATTCCATGCAGGGACCACCCTTACAGCGAAGAAATGTCATCGACAATTTAACCTAGATGGTAGTACAACCAATTTTAGACTGTGGCCCGTGTCCTACACTCCATGGAAAAATCAAAAAAACAGTAGGTCAACCCCAAGAAGGCAATGAATAGCCTTGAACACCATGACAAGGTCAGCCTTTAACCGGCGCAGTTCCAAGGAATTGATTTTTTAAATTCTTAAGCATTGGGAATAATTTAAGTTTCGCATGCCCAACAGCGTTTTGATGAAATGCCTCAGTACTGACTCAATGACATCAATATCTCGGAGAAGGTAGGGGGACCACACCAAGCCGACGATTTGCTAAAGAGACAATATGGGCACAATGAATCGACGACTTTAGGTCATGAGTGAACCAAATACCAAGATCTTTTACAAGGTTTGATTTTGGAAGTGGCTTGGTTTTGAGGGTATATGTAGAACAAGGGTTTGGTTTCCGATATGGAAACTCGTACATTTGTGGTATGAAATCGGCAGTTGGAAATAGACCCGATTTCATTGTTTAATGCCTGATGGTCATGGACATCAAGCAATACAGAGTGTAGCTTCAGACCATCAGCAAACTTTTCCTGGTCGGCATTGGTTTGGTTGCAGGATAGATCATTTAAGAAAAGGATGAACAAAAGTAGGCCAAGTACCGAACCCTGTGGGACCCCACTATAAAGCTCAACCAGAAATGAACAACAATCACCAATAATGACACGCTGCATACGGTTTGAAACAAAGGCACGGATCCAATTTAAAAGTTTGCCCCCAAATCCACAATGAGATAGCCTGTAAAAGAGTTTCTATGTGCCATGAATATACATTCATATAGCATCTTATACATCTTATAGCATTCTCCTTCTCATAATGCTGTTAAGCAACCTCCCGCGTCGCTACCCACTGCACGTCCTACTGCGCAGCCTCCAGCTATACAAGCTCTCATGGAGCGAGCCGCTTCATCTTTTCTTCTGTACCTCCGTTCATGACGGACGTGCTGTGTACTCCTTCCTACGATTCCGCTGAAGATGCCTTGTGCTAAGGGTTCTCCTCGGGAACCGCTAGATCGACCAGCGCTTTCCCCATCTTCTTGCTGCATTAGACGATCTGCCAGAGCCGGGGATGGCAATTTTGCCTTTGGACCATCCCCTGTCCCCTGAAGGGGGTTCTCTCGGTCTGACTCTCCCGCTTCCGGATTCGTTTCTTTCTGGATCCATGGTACCGGTGATTCCACCTGTTGCCACGACCACTACCTCTCCGATTTCATGTGGTCAACCGTGTAAAGATGTTTACCGTCATTCCCTTCGTGACGACCTGTTTCGGGCTAAGGAACATTATGCCCGGCTCAAGCTTCAAGTAAAGGACCGGAAGATTGCGGCCAAGCAGGCCTCGGTCACCTGCCTATTAGCCCACTCGACCTTTCCTCTTGGTCTTCTCGCCCTTCCGTCACTTCACATTCTGTCGTTACAAGTCACCAGGACGCACCACTCTCTAAAGGAACGTGGCTATGATCTCATGGAATTCTGCCATTCGATCCTTTAAGCGAAAACAGCCTGTGCTTCCGGAACCGTCCTCCTATACTAAGGCCTGGGTAGCCTCCGCTGCCAAAAAGATGTGGACGTCGTCTGGAAACAACCCCGGTCCTTCTCACCGACCAGATCCCATTATTTATCCACCTCTTGTTGAGCCAGAGGATCAGCTTTCCATACTCGACGATGGTGGTCGTGTTTCCGACTTTTCAGAAGATCCACCCTCTCTCTACATGCACATTTCGAGCCGCCCTTCCCGGGTGATCTGGATCCATCTGAAATCCCCCTGTCTGATCTTCTAAAGACTGTTGAAGATATCATCCCAGACTGTTTTCTCTACAAGTCCTCGCCGGGTGCTTCCGGGCTTAGCAAAAACCGTGGCCTTTTCAATGGTTTTGGGTTTGTCATGTGGGATCAGCTCCCCCGTCAACCACCACTCTTGGGACAGTTATCCACGCTCCCTACTACATTGCTTCGAACCAGTGGTGGTTTACTAGGCAGTCGTGCACTGCTCGAACTAGACAAGGCACAGCAAACCCTAAAAATTTCGATACGTATCCACAGTCCGAGTTTTTCTCTGCAGATTCCAAAATAGACTTTGGAACGTCTCTTCCTGCCTCACCGGGCTGCAGTTCCTATCTTTGTGCTTCGTGACAATGACCGCCTACTTCGCTTGGGCCTCCGTGCAGCCTCTCAGGCTGATGTGTTCAACACGGCGGCCAATCCCCTCTGTTAACAGCTATGCATGGATCCACCCCCTGCTGACACACGTCACCTGGCTTTCATCATTAATCAGGTCTTCCGTAAGGCCTGCTTTGCGACTTAACATTCTATGAACTGGTCTACTCTGACCCTCTTTAATTCTACATTGTTGCTTCGTGAGGTTGCCCTCAATCCAATCTTCACGATTCTATTCGCCATGCGCTCTGTAACCAACCGCTTCACGAGTCAGCTGATATTCTCTTCAGGGGCCTAATCCTCAAAGTTGCTCCTCATTTGGGTATTTCCCGTAAACCAAAGCCTGGCCGATCTAGGACTTCTCGTTGATCCCGGCCTGCTCCTAGTTCCCATCCTAATCCTCCTAAAGATGATTGGTCGTCCTCCCAGCCAGTCGGCCTGTCTGCATCCTCCCTTCCATGGGCCCAATCGCCCTTTTGTTCAACAGGCCAACACGCGGACATGGTCGCTCCCTTGGCCGTGCTTACATACCGGACCGCCGGAATCACTACGTTTTCTCCGAACCACTTAACCATGGTTGGTCCACATGCTGGCATTTCTCCACCCCCACTACCAGTAGGGGACCGTCTTCGGCTTTTCGTACCAGTTTGGCGGGCCGTTACGTCCAATCCGACCGTTCTCTTTATCGTCTCGTCATTTTCTCCCTGAATTTCTTAATTCCTTTAAGACACCTGCCTTGGGGAATAGAAGTTCTCCCATCTGCTGCTCTAGCCACCGATATTTCCACCCTTCTTGTGAAACATGCAATACGAGCCGCTCCCAGTCTGGACAGGCCTGGGTTCTACAGCAGCGTCTTTCTTTGTCCCAAAATGACGGGAGGTTCCTGCCTTATTTTCGATCATCGACCATTAAGCCAATACATCAAAAAACTTCATTTCCAAATGGAAATAACGGAAACCATTTGTCATTCCCTTTTATGTCGTGACTGGACAATTTCTATAGAACTTGCGGACGCGTACCTACACCTTCCCCTGCATGTCTCTGTCCGGCACCTCTTCCGATTTATCTTCGGTGGCATGGTCTACGAGTTCCTGTGTCTCCCGTTCGGACTAAATGTGGCCCTACACATCTTCACCCTTGTGCTTCAACGAGTTCTGCATCAGCACGAAATGCCTTTCTGGACGATTGGTTACTTGCCCATCAGGATGCGGCCTCCCTCATCAAAAATCTAGCATTCACCATATCTCTTCTATCCCGGCTAGGATTCAGCATAAACTTTCCCAAATCTCGTATCACGCCCTCACAGTCATTCGTCTTCCGCGGGGTATACTTCAACCTCTTGTAAGGAACTGTCATGCTGTCTCCCAAGTGGTTCTCGGGTCTCACAATGGCCCGATCCTTTCTTCGCCTGCCACAATACACGCTCATATCTCAATTCCCTAATCGGAACCGTGGATTCCCTTGCAGACCTTAGTCCCCTACGGCAAGTGGATGGCCCGGCCTCTCCATTACTTCCGTATAGACGAGTGGGGAGATCCACGATCCTCTCCCCTCCTGCTTCACCCACGATGTCTTTTCCCGCAATTTCCGTTTGCAAAACTGAATTGGTGGTTGGATGTCCTCTGTAACGGCGGATGCTACGACGGAGTAGGTGCTTGTAGCATCGCCGCTCGCCTGGTGTAACTTGATCTTCTTACTATTACTTTGGGGTACTTTTTGTTTCAAACAAGCACAACAGCTACAGTCCCGGCGTAGGGAATGGAGCTACACATGTCCTAAAATTGTAGGCTAACTGTAATAATAAGCGGTAACGCTGCCACCAAGGTGGGAAAATTAGGCTAGCTAAGCTAAGTTTAAGAGAATTATCTTACAAGTTAACTTCTAGCGAACAACGAGCGAATAAACTGACGGACGTTTAAGAAAAACTCCTGGTTTTTATTTTAAACAAACATGCATAAAAATATCGCACACAATTACATTTGGTAACTTTTACACCTAGTTTAGGTTATAAAATACAGGGGGAATTTACATTAAATTCGACACTAGAACCAACACGAGGTTCACATAAAACAATTTCAAATAGAAAAAGTGAGTTTTGATTAGGCACAAGGGGATTTCGCAAAAGAGCCCTCTAAATTACAAACAGCCTCGGCTGATATATAATAGTAGACCTGGTTTACAGTTTTGTTTCAACGTGTATACTGCAAAGCATTAAACCTCCCAGAGTTGCTGTTGATAAGTCAACTCCTTAAATTATAGAGCCGCGGCTACCTATAAAGTGGATCCGAGCGTTTAAGCGATGGAAACCCCACGAAGATCAAACCGTCCTTTGTTTACATTAAACTGCGTTTAAAGAAACGATGAAAATAAAGCTGGTTTTTAGTAAGGGACCGTGAACCCTTAAATTATGGCTGCCAACGTCCGAAATGCCGTTTGGCTTGACACTCCATAAATTTACTTTCTAAAGCTACGAGGTTTAGTTAAAATTTAAACTATAAATTTTGACGTAAAGTCCAAAAAATAAACTTTTAAAGTTAAACTAAGTACGATACGAACCACTACCTTTGCCCGGCATGGCAACAATCGGACCGCGGCATCTCCACTCCCGACCGGCGTAGCGACCTCTAGCTTTGAGAATCCTTGAGCTGTGCTAACTATACTCTACTGCGTCTGGGTTTTTATGCCTTCTGCTTGGCAGGCAGGTAAAGGGTTAGCGCGGACCTGTAGGAGAGCGACGGAGGGGGTGAGTGGGGAAGAGGGGGACGCTTGGAGGAGGAGAGACAGACCAAAATCGGCCGCGCTGTCATTACCGGAAGTCGGCCATGACAGCGCGGACGACCGGGGTAGCTTGAGCGCTCTGACTGGCTGACGGAATTGAAGCAGTGTTTTGGTTGGATGGATTCGAATTGACAAAGGGAATTGCCGACTTGGAACTTAGAGGCCTGGCTTTGAATGTGCAAGTGAGTTTTCAACTCATAACGACGTGATTTTTAGGCCTATTAAAATAAACTACGACGTTAGGCATCGCAACTATTGAAGGAGGGGGGGGGGGACGAAGTGTAATGCACAGAATAAACATTTGACTTTGGGAACGGATTGCTATATACAAGGCATGTTTTTAACGAAGGATAGCTAGTTTGTTTACGTTTTTAGAGGTTTGCTACGGTCGGAGTTTGGATGGAGATGCTATAAAAAATAAACATAAAATCATACACTGGGTCCATAGAAAATAGACAAACATAAACATTGGAGCTCTGGTAGGGTTCATGGCAAGAAGTTAAATTTACCAAAATGCATTAAGTGCACAAATCAAAAGATTAAATGTTCCAGCTAGTTTTTAAAGGGCTAAGTGCAGTTTAGGTTAGATTTTTAAACTGGTTTGAACATCGGACATTTTTCATAAATAAGCAAAGTCGTCACCTGTTAGAAATAAAAAATATCGTGTGTTGGCAACATCTAAGACACAACTAAGCTGAAAGTGTTTCGGCTTTATGCCTAAAGAAATATACATTATTTACATTTTTAAACTGTAATCGCCATACAGACGATGCTCTTCTGGTAGGTAAGAGTACTGCCCTCAGGTTTTTTCTTCGATGGTGTTGAGGTGTCCTCACCACGAGCGTCTGATACGAGACCGCGTTTACACCTCCACCTCACGAAAACAGTTTCTTTACACGAACCCTTTGCCGAATCTTCATCTCTTCACGTATGCTTCATTGACCGGGTGGGGGACCCACATCGACGGCCTCACCACATCCGGCCCCTAGCATCCCAACGTCCAGGACCACATTAATGTCCTCGAGCTTCATGCAGTCCTCCTAGGCCTCCCTCATCTTGTTTCAGGCCAAGTGGTTCAGATTCACACCGACAACACGATGGCCATAGCGTACCTCTGAAAAGGGGGCGGCACACGGTCTCGCACTCTCCATCACCTCATGTCCTAAATCTCCCAGCTTTGCATCACCCTCCGTACTTACCTTATGCCTCTCCATATCCCGGACATTCAGAACGTCATCGTGGATTCCCTCTCCCGCCGGACTCCTCCACCAGGCGAATGGACCTTTCACTCCTCGATTTGCACTGCCTTACTCGAACTATGGGAGTGGCCCATGGTCAACCTGTTTGCCACAAGGTTCAATGTCAGACTTCCCCAATTCGTCAGTCCAGCTCCAGACACCCGAGCCTGGGCCGTGGATGCCCTGACCTTGGATTGCAACCATCTTTTTGCTTATGCTTTTCCTCCATCCAGGTTTCTGCCTCTGGTCCTCCGCAAGGTGGTATGGGCCGCCGCCCTGTTTCTCCTAATTGCTCCGGACTGGCCAGCAGCGGCGTGGTTCCCGGCGTTGCTGGAACTCATCATCGAGCTACCTCGGCGACTACCAATCTCACCAGACCTGTTATCACAGAACAACGGAATCATCCTCCATCATCGTCTCCAATCTGTGCGTCTACACAGGTGGCTACTATTAGCCGACTGCTCGAAACCTCGGACGGTTTCTACAGAGCAGGCCATCTGCTTTGCCGCTCGGGCCTTTCGCTCCTCAACCACGAAGATCTATGACAGCCATTGGCGACGATGGATTCGTTGATGACTCACTCAACAAGTGGATCCAGTCCCTCTGTTCCAGACCTCTTGCGATTCTTGAACTTTCTCTTCGACGACGGACTCCGCAGTTCCACGATTCTAGTAGACTGCTCTCAATGCAGTATTTAAGGCAGCTGGAAATTTTGGCTTCATTGATGATTTTTGCATCGCAGCACTTATAAAGTCCTTTGAGTTCGAGCGGCCTCGGACTCGACGATTTTTCGGATTGGGATCTTTCGATCATACTTACTGCCCTCCTCACGTCTCCTTACGAGCCGCTATCTTCCTGTCCTCTTAGTCATATCACTCGCAAGATGGTGTTCCTTGTTGTCCTTGCAGCTTGCTGCGTTGCAGTGAATTAACAGGCTATATCTGCGACTGCCGCTGACTGTTTTTTCCTGGAAAGTTATTCCAGCGTCACTTTCACGTCTCGAGCATCCTTTCGGGCTAAAACGCAAAAGTTCTGCGAACGTTCTCATACTTTCATCATCCCGGCCTGTCTAATATCCTCGGCGATGACCAAGAACGACCCTTTGCCCGGTGCAGGCACTTCGTTTCTACCTCAAAGCATAGAAGCCACTTCGACGCAGCAGAACTCAACTCTTTTTACCTTTTACGTTCTGAGCCGGGAAGACATCGGCCCGCATGATTTCCACATGGATCAAGACAGTCAGCCTACAAGCTTACAGTTCTCTTGATATTAACTGTACCGATCAGGGTATCCGTGTCACGGTCCATGAACATGAGCCGTTTGTGCGTCCTGGGCCCATTATAGCAATGTCCCCATCTTCTACATCATGAAAGCTGACTCCAGGTGCAACCCTACGGTCTTCATTTCACATTATTTTCGGGACATGTCAGCCCATGCCAATGGGATTTATCGTCTCTGGCCATTTGTTGCTGCCCGACGAATACTTTAACCCCCCTTAAGCATACGATCCTTCTACTTATCGAAGTTGTCAATCGTAGCAAAGTCTACTTTTTTGGGAAACCGCGCGCTACCTTAGGGGCTTCGTCATGATGGAATGCTATAAGATAGGTAATGCTTATTTTCATGGCACATTGAAACTTCAAAATACCAGTATTACCTGGTTGATTTTGGTTTCTATTCCCTATGCGAAAATGTACATTACCTTCTTCCCGCCCTCCTCCCCTCTTGTCGCCATCAGAGCACTATAGAGGATCGAAAAGGTGAAGCGGCCCGCTCCGTCTGAGCTTATATAGCTGGAGGCTGCGCAGTAGAATGTGCAGTGGGTAGCGACGCGAAAGGTTCCTTAACTCTAATCTCTAGTACAAACAGTATTATGAGAAGGAAAATGCTGTAAGCTAAGTAATGTATGTTTTCATTTAGGCAATAGAAACCAAAATCAGCAGGTAACACTGGTATTTTGAAGTTGTTCATGCACCACAGACTCAAGTCGAACAGAGGGAATTCCCAAACCAAATGTATTGGCCCAGGAACAGTAACAGCTTATGTACTGTAAAACGACCAGGCAAGAAACCAAACTGGTCCTTTTCAATGACGTCGTGAGTGGATATATAGTGCATCATATGTTTGTGGATAATCGCCTCTATTATTTTGCATGGTACGTCCGTGAGGGAAATCGGCGATAATTTTAACACTTTTTGACATTCCAGTGGTACATTTTAACTAGCTCAAAACGTGCTTTTCAATGGTGCTAATTTAAAGTCTAGCTCAAACCATCAGAAAGTTATTTGGCAAAAATAACAAAACATTAAATACTAGATGACATAAACAAGAAATTGCCGGCTTAATAAAGGCCGGCTAAATTTTGTTTCTATTGCCTAGTAGGAAATATACATTGTCTATGAATTTTTGCATTCCCTTCCAAAATGCTGTCTTTCCCTAGAGATTTTAAGTTGTTTAGAGCCGGCCAGCTGCATAACCTAAGTGCGCATGTGCAAACCCTCGTATAAAAGCAACAGTCTCAAGCATCATTCGCAGTATACGCTCCGCTTATTTTATTATTTATAACTTATCTTTTCGTCCGATATGCACATCGCCATCATGCCTGTTCACCACCAAAACTCGCCTGGTTTAGTCTGAATACCAACACGGCCGCCATCTTGTACTACTCTCAAACCGGCGAAATAGTTACCCTTGAACGCAGGCAGCACCACCTGCTTCTCAACCGTAAAATATGGTGGTCGTCAAGCTTCCAAGTCTTCGACGTAGTTCGACAAATAAAAAAAATTCTTTGAACAATCGTCGTAACCTGCAAGCGATTATGATTGCTCAAGCCAGCAGCAAGAAAAAGGGTGGTAGGACAAGGGCAGCTGAGAGGATGGTGGAGTGGAGATGGAAGTGACGCGGTTTTTGCATAAAATTCCGCTTAAATGAGCGGAATGACTTGGTTAAAAGCGCCGTTCGGGAGGGAAGGTATCCCAATCTTGTAACACAGTGAGGATGATTCTGCAAAGTAGAATTATCATTCTTGTTGTGAAATATTTTTACGGACACGGTAAGCAGAATTACGAGGCAGCGTTCTTTATTTTACTCAAAAGAAGAAAATAATTCCCCAAAATGTACGGAAAAATAAATTACGCCAGCCCACACGGATTTCATGAGAAAAAGGCCCGAAAACCAACTTTCCTTTTTTAAGTGGCCTAAGACGCCTTCTTTCTCTTTTAGATACCTTGATGGTTTGCCGATGCATGAATTCCACAGCACGGGTGCTGCGTCTGTGTCATGCGAACTTACTCTGGACACGTTTACTGGGCGAGAAAGGGGTCGCAGTGTTGCCGAAGTTAAAGAACTGGCTTTTGCAAGATTGCAAGAAGAACTGAAGAAAGCTCAAGAGGTAAAATTAAATAACCGTAAATCATGCAGAAGTGTTAATTAAGTATGCCTTTCTTCTACATGATCACTGCCGGCAAAGTAAAACGAGGTTTTCAACCGGTGTGTTGTGGTAAAGGGTGTACAAGTAATGTACTTTTAATTCGAGTCGAGTATAGAGCAAAGTTTGAGTATCTGATGAACATACTTTGTTTGTACTTTTCTTTTTATTTGTTAGGATAATAACTAAGACGAAGCTGCTTAACTGACTGTGTGTTTACAAATGGTTTTCTACTTTTAAGGATGTAACCTGAAAATACGAAAATAGTTTGAGCTACTGACTTTTAATTGACACCACCGGTAAGCTTTCTTCGAAACGATGAATTTGGTATAATGGAATGTCAAAATAGGATAAAGATTGGCGAAGTTGCCATATTTTCACACAGGGATCATGTTTTTCGAGTATGGATACGAACAAAGAGCAGAGTTTGAGTACAAGTTGCAACTCTGCTCTAATTTCTCGAGTATTGCACATGTCACGGCGGATGCTACGACGGGGTAGGTGCTTGTAACATCGCCGGTCGCCTGGTGTAACTAGATCTTCTTACTATTACTTTTGGGTACTTTTTGGTTCAAACAAGCACAACAGCTACAGTCCCGGC
>JAHWFP010013929.1:4958-34354 GCA_023313725.1 Lithobius niger
TGAATCATAGCCACCCCCCCCCCCCCCCCTCCTCCAACTTAAGAAAAATAACAACCTAATGTGTTTTTGACAATGCGGTACCACTTCATATAAAATTTGTTATTATGCCTTACCAAATTTGATACACTGATAGTGTCCGACTCAACGATAGATACCCCCCATACTCCGCTTTCGCTTTTATACATGATTGAAGTCCTCTCCAGCAAAACTAAAACTATTAATTTCTCCGTTCCTATTCAATATATTTCGACCAAACTTGGCCAGACAGTGGATAGGTATGGAAGATATATTTATACCAGGATTTATGCAGTTCCGTGCAAGAGTAAATCTAAGGAGCCACACGTAAATTTGAAAACTGTTCACCTCTTGTTGTTGTTCTTCTTGTTGCGTGGCTAGGTTTCAGAAAAAACTACTCCAACTACCTAAAATCTAAAACATGATCTAAGCCAGAAATTTCCTTGGGCTTCATCCTCACAGAGACCACTTTTTCAACTGGGCGAGCCGTTCCAGAGTTACGGGACGCTGAACGATCATTTTGATTGTTTTACATTGTTTTAACCAATGTAATTAGGAAACAATCCAATGAGCAAAAAGTTCCATTCTTCGTGCACGTGTTATGTCTTTGCTAAAAAGTTGATTGTTGATGCATCGACAGATTGGTACTTAGTGTAACGTGTAGTATTGTGTGGTTGTGTAATTTTTGGCGTTGTAGTTACAGGTTGGAGCGTACGACTAGGGGTCATGGCTCCAGGGTATAAAATTGAATTGAATTGAAAGAATCCGTGTTTCAGCTAAACGCATATAGTTTTAAACCGCACTAAGCATCGTCCTCGGCCTCGAAATTGGCTGTTAGAAACGATAGAATGGCGTATTTATTTCGTAGATTCAAGCTTTCAGAGCTGCACTCAATTGTTGCAAAGGGAGCAGCAACAATTGACTGCATGCAAACCTTTGTAACATGTAAAATGTAAACCTTTGTAGCGCCACGCCGTAGCAGCAAAAAAAGTACACAGCACAAACAAAACCATCAAGTGAGCTGTAAAAAAGAGATTACGTGATCGAATTTTCACTTTACTTGTTAAAATGTACACGGACAAAAATTGATGATTTTTAATTTAAATAATCAAATGTAAAATTGAAAAAATTGCATCTGTTTAAGTGCTGTTGTGCTTTACCAATCATATACTTAAAATATAAAGCACAACAGCACTCAGATGCTATTTTCTCAATTTTACATTTGATTATTTTAATTAAAATTCATCAATTTTTATCCGTGTACATTGTAATACGTAATGTGAAAATTCAATCATATAATCTCTTTTTTTACGGCGCTCTTGCCTTTTTGTTGGTAATAAACGCAGCTGTTTGACTCATCGTGTGAATTAATCAATTTTTTTGGCGATCTGTAAAGGTCGCTAGAATAAACGTCATCCGAGATTTGTAACTGAGACTGAAAGTAGAAAATTGTAGCCTAATACGTTCATTAGACCATCACTGCATTGAATTGTCCCAGTGAAGCAATCGACATTAGCTGCATACTATTTAGATGAATTTAGTACGAGTCAAGGAAACGCAGTATTACGTTGTTGAAGATTTCTATGACAAGCCACTGTATTTTTCACCACTATTCTGGAAATGCAGCTCGGTTGACTGGTGCCCAGGCGTTAGTCGATGCATGGAATTAATACAGTCAAACTATGGTACACTCCATGGTCGATGTAAGAATGATAAAAACATTGTAAGGCTGAGTCAGATGGTACGCGCAGAAGCTCTTGTGGGTAAATGTACCAAACCATTGGAGATAATGGCTTTCCCTTCAATGCAGTGGCCACGTGGTTTATTTGGAAACTCACCCTCCTCCCATTGTGGTTACTTGTGGCCGAAAGCCGACCCACCACCCGTCCACGTGGTTTTTGAATGGCCCCTTATCTCGGTATCGATGAATAACCACCCTATGAAAATTAACATGGGGATGAGCGGACTAGAAGTAGCAAGCTAGTAGCTAGCTAGTAACACATTTGCAATGTTATTAAGGGTCAAGTTTTGCATTGGAAGCTGCTTAGGTGATATTCCTTCACAAGTTAATTTCTGTCGGGTGGGTCATTGTTCTCAATTTTACCACAATTTAAGTTTTGCACCGCATTTTTATTTTTCTCCAAGTACCTGAAATGTGCCAAAAAATATGCTTCAGGATGTTAGATAGTTACGGCGCTACGGCGTCGCGCTACAATGGTTTACCTCCTCGACAATTGAATTGCTGTGATGTTTGTTGCCCAACTTGGCGCGACACTAGCGTGTGTCTATGCAGAGCCATGACCCGAAGCAGTACGCCCTGTATTAAGCCGTACGCCCTGGCGAGTGTTCGTAAGGGTCGACCTAGGATATCTTGTGTTAAACTCTCAAATTTGAGAGCTTATAATTCCGTCAAAAGTAAACATCTTTAAACAAATTTGGAATCTAGCGTTGACTAGTCAAGGCCTGTCTGCAGTCCAAAAATTGTGAAATTCGGTCCAGCCAAACCCGAGATACAGAGAGGGGCCAATAGACAACTTCTTGTTCTTGGTCTTGGTCTTGTTCTGGGGATGAACCTTTCGTCTGTCCCTCTCTACAGGTCAAAATATTTGTCCTATAAAGGTGGTTCTTAGCTCATTTTACAGGTATTGCACCGTAGATGTGCTCTTTCCATAAGGCCTATTCTAATTGGTCAAGTAGTTCAGGGGTTACGGAGCTCTATACGACCAGATTGATTGTTTCACATTGTTTTAAACATTGTTATTATGCAACAATGCCAATTAGCAAACGCCAGCTGCAAGACGTAGACTGAAGATTAAAGGATTTGTTTGTTAGCACTGGCGACAGCCAGGTTAGTAAGGGTATGGCTTTTCGATCAGCGTCTTTTCGGTAAGGGTCAGCCTAGGGTCTCTGTTTTAAACTCTCAGCTTTGACCGTCAATGCACTGTTTTACAGTTTAGCTGCAGTTCTAAAAGTAACACGAATTAATAAACAAAAACTAAACGTTAAATGTTTACAGCAAGGGTCTAAAAGTCAAAACCTAGAAGGAACACGGACAAGCTTTGACAGTCAGCGTCTAGGTGTAAATTTTTTTCAGCAAGAGGCTGGTAAGCATGAGACCAGTACTACTAGGTGACCAGCAATTTGACGAAAAACTGGAAATCCTCCCACTTTGAAGACCCATGAGATGATCCAGTGGTAGTAAGTATACGTTTCCTGCTTTGCTTTATGTTGAAAATTGTTTTTCGATTTAGTAACATGCCAGCATATTCGCAGCAGAGAGCATTATTGCTTATCCTCTACCGTAAATTGACGAAATATAATAAAAAATTCTAAAGCATCAAAAGACAAAATGCCAAACTTCACAACAAAATTGTGTTTTAAAATTCCTTAAAAATATTCTAAGAACAAAGAAAATCTGCTACAACCGTTCATACACACGCTCTGTCCGAATAGACTAGAACTAAGCTAACCGTAAGGGTTTAATGCTTACCAGCCTCTTACTGACGAAATTTTACACCTAGACCCTGACTGTCAAAGCTTGTCCGTGTTCCTTCTAGGTTTTGACTTTTAGACCCTTACTGTAAACATTTAACGTTCCGTTTTCGTTTATTATCTAGTACTATATTACAGCAGCATTACATGACAACAATACAACGACACTTCCGCCTCTTTGCAGCAACAATGTATTATGTTAATTAAGTACTGAAAAAATGCGCGTATAACACTTAAGCATGTTATAAGAGACTTGGATAACAATACAAACAATGGTTACAGCAAAAATTTTGCATTTATGCGCCATTTCAGAGCCACGTGCTTCTAGCTGCGACCCCCATTGTGCCAAAATTAAGATACTTGAACTTTCCCTAACGAGCTGTAGACGTGTCTTTATTCCCTATGAGAATTAACATGGGAGCCCAGTCCTTAGCTGGCCAGTAACACGAATCAACGTTATTGAGGGTACTCTTTCTCCATAAAGGACACGTTTCCACACTTTAATGTTGAAGTTTTCCTCGTTTCTGGACCCAAGACACCTGATTCCAATGATTTTCAAACATTTCTACCGCATGGGGAATTTACACCAGTAGGCTGAAATCAGGTATAAGGTCGTTACAGTTAAAAGACACAGTCTGCTATATAGTAGCTGCCTTTTCACTAGGCGGCGACATACTAGCGTGTGTCTAGATCCACCCAAAACCAAAAATGGTATAAGAGAAGCCGCCAAGTTTTTAAAAAAAAATCGGTCTTTGAAAGTAGTGATATCACTCAACAAGGATAAGGCCACCAAGGTTAATCCTATTAGCCAAGTTAATCGCACCTACTAATACTTTGAATGTTAAATGAAAACTAGCAATGTTCGAGTTTTCGTTTAACATCCAGTAGTGATATCATTCAAGTTCAGTAGTGATAACATTCAAGTGGTGGTAGCATTCAACCAGGGTTAATCCTATTAGCCAAGTTAATCGTACCTACTAATACTTTTGATGTTAAATGAAAACTAGAACACTAGAACAGCAATGTTCTAGTTTACATTTAACATACAAAGTGTTAGTAGGTGTGATTAACTTGGATAAAAGGATTAACCTTGGTAGCCTTTCCCTGGTAGAATGATATCACTACTTTCAAAGGCCGACCCTTTTTGCAAACTTGGTGGCTTCTCTTAAGCCACAAAGGATCACACGATCTAATCGTCACTTCTACCTTTTATGTCTGGAGGAATTTTATGTCTATAAATTTTCTCATTCATAATTTTCGCATTAGCCATTGCCCAATTAGCCGTTACATCGGCCAAATTGACACTGTTTGGTGTATTGTATGCCCATGCTCCACATGCTTAAGTTTGTTTAATCCCATATTTGAGCGCACTGGCTAACAAACGCTGATTTTCGTTCGCTTCGCTCACTCAATCAGCGTATCCTCCTTCAGTTGCCCCAACAGAGGTTAATATTAATCACGCAATCAAGCTGGAATTGCTCACTCAATCACAATTAATCTCATCTACTTGGCTGCATCACACTAGCATGTGTCTAGCGTAACCAGCAAACTCGGCACATTACTAAAACATACTTGAAAAAAAACTTGATTGGACCCTGTGCTCACGATTTGCATTTTGTTTCCAACTCTTCTTACAATGAAAGAGTCTCAGTCTCCTAATTTCAGTTAGAATTGATGGAACGAATAGATCTCCATCTTTCAGAAAATCCTAAGCATGTCCATTTCGGGCTATTAAAGGGCACGCAATAGCACTTTGAACTTTGAACAACCAATTAAAAAACGGAGTGTTCAAGCGAATTAAGGGTGATGTACTTTAAATACGATTTTGGGATTCAAGCGTCACTTTTACGTAAAAATTTATGTCACTTTTCCTATCCAGAATTGTGTGCTGAACGTTTTTACTGTACTTATGGTTTTGATTTGTTGACAGTTAACGAGTTACAGCAAAAAATAAATCTTTTTTTGTGTGTGTGGGGGGGGGAGCATTTTGGTGTTCTACATGGAAATTGAGGAGGCTCCCCCTATGAAAAACTTTGTATTGACCTAATGTGCCCACATGCTGCGAAGTGGCATATTCCAGTCAAAGTATGCACAATATTTCAGTGTACCACATGTACTAGATAGGGGCCGTGCTATGCCCATTTACAGGCGAAGAGATAATGGCGTAGCTGCAAAATCGTATGTTGATTTTCGAATTCAAAGTGCTCTTGTGAGCCCTTTTATACTCTGAACTGAACATGTTAAAAAAATTCTTAAAGCGGAGGATCTATTCTTTCCATCAATCCTAACCGGAATTGTTTAGCTTAGAGACCGTTCTATGCCCATTTAAAGGTGCAGAGGCTAGTTTTAATTTCTAAGTGCCATTGTAATGTCCATATTGTATTTGTACCTAAGCTACACAATTTCGGTTAGAATTTAAGGAAAGAATAGATTCCCACCATTCAGAATATCCTAAGCCTGTCCATTTCGGACTATTAGAGGACTTGCAAGGCAGTTTGAATTTGAAAACCAACATACCATTTTTCTGCTTCGCCATTTTTCACCTTTAAATGAGCAAACCGTCCCTATCTAAGTTAAACAATTTCGGTTAGGATTGATGGAAAGAATAGATCTCCACCTTTCAGAAAATCTTAAGCATGTCCATTTCGAGCTATTAAATGGCTCACAATAGCACTTTGAACTTTGAACGACCAATTGAAAGGAGTGTTTGCGTGAATTAAGGGTGAAGTACTTTAAATACGATTTTGGGATTCAAGCGTCACTTTTACATAATAATGAATATCACTTTTCCAGTCCAGAATTGTGTGCTGAATGTTTTTGCTTCACATTATGCTTTTGATTTGTTGACAGTATAAGGAGTTATGTCAGCAAAAAAAAAAAAAAATCGTTTTTGGATGGGGAGCGCCATTTTGGTGGTACTACATGGAAATTGAGGTGGCTCCCCCTCTGAAAAAAAATGCGAAGTGGCATATTCTAATCAAAGTATGCACAATTCTTTGAAATATTGGGGTGTTTTACACGTACTATATTCTCAAAGTCTTACGATGCTATTCTGCATGTGTTCGTCCTAAAAAACGTCATATTCATGGGAATCAAGGAGCAAAAAATGAGGCTGACAAGGAGCCACTTCATCACGTCTGACTTATGCATTAGTTTTTTTTTCCAGAAGATAATGTGGATAGTGGAAATTATCATTACTGATTTATCAGTATTCAATATTCATGCTTGTGCCCTAATTTCAATGCATTCCACTAGCCCCCTCCAGGACTTACCTACACCCGTGACGTCTTCACCCGCTTCTTTTTCTTCTCATTTCTCGTTTGTCCCATTTCTGGGGTTCTATATAAGTGGGGAGCTGGATGCGTTCCAGGAGGGTAAGTATTTTAGGATAAGTAAAAACTAATTACAGAACTAAAATTTCGTTTTTACTTCCATTCAAAAGTACTTACCTTATTTCGTGCTGACTTTGTCCAAATGGAGAAGGGGATTAGTTGAACACTGGGCTTAGGGATGTCGTAGCCCACTAAGGTTTCTGATCAAAACAACCTCAGGAATGCTTACTGCTAAGGTATGAAATTTCACCTCTTGCTACTACAATATACCTTGGGTAAGTTTTTGGTCAGTAGAACCTTCTATATTGACTTATTTGGGGCAGAAATTTTAGTTCACATATGGCATTTGAAGACTGCCACCAGTTTGAAATGCAAAGTTTGATATTTGCTGGACTCCGATTGGCTCTTAGGTACCGTACACAGACTAGCTCACTTGGCTTGGCTATCCAGTGAGACGAGAAGTCAGTCACGCTGGACAGTCAGACATACAAAAATAACTTCTGATATGGACCCTAAGTAAAGTCGCGAATTACCAGAGACTATAACTCACCCAATTAATCTCTCCATTCATGGTCATACTAAATTTTCCCAAGTCTTCAATTGGCAGTTCTCCCGGACAGACTAACTACCTCTCCATCCTGTGACGCGGTTCTCTGCAATGATGTGGTCCATGCCTCTTATACACTTATCAGCTACTCTCGTATCAATCAGATAGTGACTGATGAAGATGTTTTTGTGCCTCCATAAGCAGGCTGGAAGAATCTCTTCTGGATGTATTCCTGCAGTGAAGGCATAAGTTGATGCCAGCATCTGGAATTCATGAACTCATTGAGGCTGGAAGGTCCCAATGTTCTGTCATGGTCTCGTAAGCTCTGGGGATGACTTCGCACATCCATTGGGCACTAAATGTGAAATCCTTACCTCTCACCAAGGTTACTAGGTACCCTTGCCCGTGCCACTAAGAATCCAGTTTTCTGCAAAAAATATAAGAGGGTTTACTTATGTGTAGGCTTGCATGGGATCGATCACAGGCCTGAAAGGACCATCGGTAAATTCCAGGCTAGGGATGGGTGTCTGACTATGATCTTTGGATCACGAATACTAGGACTAATTTCGAAAACACCAGACTTGAATTAAACCTCTTCCTTCCCTGTAAAAGACAAAATGGAATTAATGAGTGATCTGGAAGGACCCTTTCCAAAGAGGTGTTCCAAATAACTTGCCAGTGCCATGACCTCCGGATTGCACGAGTATTTCTCCTGTTGACACCATTCAATCCATTACCCTCATAAACCTTAAGGGTGGAGTTCTACGGTTAATGAGCAACCTGTCTAGTATAGGTAGTGAGAACTCTGATGCTAGGAGTCTCCTCTTCCAAGATTCCAGATGAGAAGTTGAACAAACCCTTCCCCCCACCCCCAACAAGTTCAGATGAAGGGTCTTCCCTCCATGTTGTGACACGAGATTATTCATGCAGGGGAGCAGAATTGGGTCTTCTTTCCGCAGTCCTTTTACTACTGATCTTTGAGGACTGTCTGCAGGAGTGAGAATGGTGGGACTAGCTACACAAACCTCTACATCCAAGACAGACTTTGGCTGCCTGTGGTCCAAGCTTGTTCATTCAGGTAAGAGGATAAGTAGTTCCTGAGTTTTTTGAATGTTTTCGTTGCAAGATTTTAGTTGGAAGATTGTCTGGCACATTGATGAGCACAGTCACCGTCTCATTTCTCCCTCTCTCTTGATGTAAGCAATAGCAGTGCACTGTTGGACATGACACTAACAGTCTTGTAGTAGAAAGCTGCAGCTAACTCTGGATCGCCTTGAAAATGGCCATAGCGCCAAGTTGTTTACGTGCATGTCCCTCTCCTGGTCTGATCACCTGCCTGTGGGCAAGTCATCCAAGAGTAGCAGTGTCTGCAAAAAAGGAGGACGTCTGGGCTCACCAACTAATTTTCTTGGGTGTTCCACACGAACGTCGTCTTCCCGACCTTTCTTGTTCACCCAATGTTTTTTCAAGAAACAGTGGAGCGGTCATGTCCTCCAGGCTCCCATGGGTATCAGGCTTGCCACTGAATCATTCTGACCCAGCCTGTGCAGCTGTTTGATTTCACAGACAGAAGGGAAGATACACAGATTGATTATACTCTCTTTGGATGGTCTTATGCGGAATTCTGAAAGGTCGGAATCTGCCCCGAGGAACGAGAAGTTTTTGACTGGGATGAAACAAAATTTTTCTTTGTTAACTCCCAATCCTAGACTGCGAAGCGTGAGGAGACAGAAGTGTAACTGTGGACTAGTTTCTAGCAGCCCGTCGAATAAATAGGTGTGGACCCAAATTCAGCACCAGTGCAGAAATACCAATACTGAGCAAAGTGCTGATGTGAAAACGTGGTGGGCTGTGTAGTCTAAATGGAAGGATGTCGAAATGGAATGTCTTGCCCTAGGACAGTCTAACAGGCAAAAAACCGTTGGGGGAATTGAGGCTTAATGGCGCGTCGACAGATAGGTCATTAGCGCCAACCTCAGTCACAGTGCAGTAGTCCGGGTTACCACTGCACCACACACTGATGGATGGAGCGTTATGTGTAGGTACGCATCCTCTAGTTATAGTAATACTGTGAATTCTTTCCCAATAGCTTCTCTGTGTCCAACGTCTCCATTTTGCAATGGTCTTTCCATATGAAGTTGTTGAGGTGCGTAATGTTGAATATCAGGGCAGGTCCCAACATTCTTCTTGAGGATCTCCCAGAATGGACTGTAGAAGAACCCTGGGATGTTTGCTGGCGATGGGCAAATAGCTCCTTTCAGTAAGTTTCGTTACTTCATCCACTAGGTGAGGAGTCTTCTTTTCTGTTCTGTAGCCACAGCGGAAGGCGGTTTACCATCCAGAGAACAGAGGTCTTAACCTCCACACCAGGTCTTAACCTGCTCTTCTCAACCTGTTTACGAAGAGATGCAGGTGCCCCGGAGTAGCATGTCAAGGCCTGGGTAAACGTCTTCCTCTACTTCTTTCCTTTAGGCCAGACCGTCTCGCCTGGGGTTCGCACTGCCTCTTCCCGAGATTAAATGCACATTTCTTTCCCTTCTGATTGGGGCCTTAACAAGTAACCCTCATTGCTAGAACCCGTGGATACAGTGGGGTGGGAGCTCATGGGTATATGATAAAAGGGCTCTTTTCTTAAATGGACCAGAAAAGAACTTCCCAAGCGGTGTTGAATGTGGGCTGAGGCCTGAGTCTCCCAACATCCAATATTGCTGCCAATGTGGGTCCTGCGGTAGTCTGGCAAACTGATGAACAGGCATCGATCACAAATGTCAGAGGCAACATGCTGGGGCTGTCCTTATTGCATCATTTGAGAGGGTTGCGTTTGTCCCCATGACCGCAACTGGGAGTTTGGATGCGTAGGCCGTAGGGGCTTGCAAAACAGAGTCATGTCCAGTCGTTGGATCAGTCGACTCTTGGGAGTAACCTGGTCTTACTGTCTCAATGGTAGACTGATGAAAAAACCCAACAGCGAGAACGCTTAGGGGGCAATTAGTCAAGGGAGGGTCCCCCAAATCGTCCCATAAGCGATCTGTTGGATAATCGCTTAGGGGACCGTCCCCTCAGCAATCGCCAAAGGTGAAGCACGTGGATGGCTTATAAGCAAAGGCGAAGCAGGTGGGGACCGTGGAGGACCTTGGGGTACAGCACGACTGTCACCGTCCACCTCACCTTCCAGAAGCACATCCGGGGCAGTGACAACGATAGGCGTGTTGCCAATCCGGGTGATTGGTTTGACACAATGAGACGATCTCTCACCCAACTAATTTCCACCGTCCGATGCACTTTGACACAGAAACTGACTTCTAAAAGAATCCGGGGGGGGGGGGGGGTATTTCTTAAATGTAGCCAAAACCTCTGTATAGATCTCCAATGACCGAGCAGACTAGGACTCGTCAAGCTGCGAATTCATGCATGAGGACATGGTGGCAATAACTTCTGGGCCAAGCATGACAGTATCTGACGCCGGGGGTGAACATTCACTACGAATCTATCTAGGCGTGGAAAAACACTTGAATTCACAAAAGGATCCGGCGATGGCGAACAATTGGAGCCATTAGGGGCCTCACGAACAAGCACATAAGCAAACATAGCACGAACAGAAGACACAACGGCCGCTGCGTGCTCTATGTTCATGCCACGTGTCGGAATGGACCCATACGGCTTCAATACTGGCAACATCGTCCGCTGAAACCATCTTACAAACTTCTTCGCATGGATGCACACGAAAATCAGAACTCTTGCATCAGTGGCTGAGCCTTCGGGGGTCTCCAGGAGTGAGCCACCTGCCGCATTTGGGGCAAGAACCAGCAATCATTTTGGGCATTTGCAGGCCTAATGCTAGACCAAACACAACTTGATGTGAATACAATGTGCCCCAAACGAATTGTGATGCATTTTGACGGGAAGACAGGGAGCACACCTAGTGGCGATTACGCGACCTAGTAGGATACTATGCGTGGTCCTTATTTAATTTTATTATAAGCAGGGTTCGTACATTACAGACGAAACCATTTTTTTTCAAGGCAGATCTACAACCAATTTCAAGGCTATTTGCACAGTATACTCTCACAATTCTTTTTAATTCCGGTATTTTATCAGCTGCCACTGTTAGCATCACTGCGTTCTTGGTTTGCAGTAGGAAGCTAAACCGTCGTAAACAATGACGACATTATGTCCCCCCTCCCGCCAATGGACAGGGAGGAAGAATGAATACATCAATTAACTCCAAGCGGAATAGAACTTAATCAGCTTCCCTTTCTGGAAAAATTTGTCTGCACTGCACTGCACCTTCCGTCTCCAGTCCAATCGAGTGAAGCACTTTTCTCAGAAGACATCAGCTGACAAACTTTCAAATCATTTATTTCAATTTATATCTAAATTAATATTACAGTTATGGCATTAACTTCGCTCCAAACAAACAACACTCACAAAATTCAAAGCTGCTTTAAGGCTCACACGACAAAAAATTCCCATCTTCAAGGTTTCTCAGGCCTTGAATTTTCGGTTTTCAGATTTAAGGCTTTTCATGGAATTCAAAGCAGTGTGTGAACTCTATCCAAGGTTTGAGGTTTGAAATATGTCTTGTTTGGGGTGCAACATTTGGTTAAGTGAACATTATTGTTGCATTGTTCTGTGTGGCATTGTGTGCCTGTTCTTCTGTTATGTCGTGTCTATACCATTGTAAATGCCGGTTACCGGTCTTTGCACATGACTGAAGAGCCACATCAGAAGTTGAAGTTGGTCAGGCAACATGAGGTTTTGACTGAAGTTTATTTAACTAAAAATAATCTAAAGTAACTGATGAATAAATACAAACACACACCCATTGTGGTGTTTCATTTCAGTTCTCTTCATTGATGAATAAATACAAACACACACCCATTGTGGTGTTTCATTTCAGTTCTCTTCATTGATGAATAAATATCAGCCAAAAGGATGAAGCACACAGACCGCAACAAAGTAACACATGATGTCGTCGTGCAAAACCTTAAGTTGTTGAATTTGAGCTACCAAACATTTTTCTCAATCACCATTATTCCCAATATTACCACTGATTACACATTAAAGCTCTTTACAAAGAAAGCCAAGGAACCTGAAAATTTATAAAGAATTTTTTTTTTAACAGAAGTGAACAGAATTGAAACAGAAGTGACTGCATTATTAAAAAAAATGACAATTTCCTTATACAACACACTGCCATAATGGATTTGAAACTACAGTGTTCACACCGTCAGCATCCATACCTTTATGGACATTACTTCTCTATATACTCCACATGAGTCAAAGGGTTTATACCCCAGTCCTTATTATTTGCTTGAAAAGAGGCTTATTCTTACATACTTTTGAGAGTATATTTTTGTGCATTTTCCACACCTATTGTGATTCCAGTACTTATTTGTTGGGACTATCTTCACCCCTCACTCTCCGGTTCATTCATTAAGTGCATTAAAAGCACTATGCCTAGTGCAGGATGTCTCGCATTTGGCTGTTTCAAAGTTTGTCTGTTTACTGACGCTGTCCCGTTGATCATCACATTGATACATCAGCCTACGGTAGATATAGGGCAAGAAGGTATTTCACTTTAGCTAGCAGCGGCACAGTTTTGGCCTTTCCGCTTCAGGTTTCCAATTTCGTGATTTGCTAGCATTGAACAAATTGTATACCAAAATATAAAGGGTTCGTACCACTTCAGCAAAGTTAATTTCAAGGACCCTCAAGGATCAAACTTGCAAAATCAACGGAATCTATGCAGAATCACAAATGTTTAAAAAAAGTAGGTCAAGTAAGTCCACTTAAATATGGTAGAATGTATCCAAGATTCCAGACATACACAAAACATTACACATTACTTAACATGAACGACATTGTGGGCTTGCTTATTTGGGAGACTGTGGCAATTAAAAACAAGGGCGCACCAACACTGCATCAGTAATTCGACGTGTTGCTTGGTTACAGAAATGCTGAATGACGATAGAAAATTAACATGCGATTGACGTATGCAGTTGGAAAGGCAGCATAAACTCAGGACACTACTATACATTCGGAATGCGTGGTGCACTGAAACGTATACATATTGCACATAACATATAAAAAAAAAATTGTCTCCTAACTTTTGCTATTGTGATACGGCAAATGAGCGATCACGTTAGAAACGGTCAGATAATGATTTCTCATCTGACGCTATTATTTTTGTTAAAAAAAAAAACCATGAAAATTTCGTTGCTCTACAGCTTCCCGTCCTCTTCATTCTTTTTCATGAGGCTTTTAACATTTTTAAAATCTGCGAACACCTTACTTTGCAGTAAATCCAGCATTAAATTAGGTGGGGGGGGGGGCGGGGGGGGAAAGAGATGGGGATCGTACTGCACTGAGGATACGTAAGGCTGATTACTTTAAATTTATTTATTTACTCTCTTTTTGTGTTAGCCGACGATAAAATAACACACAAAAAGTCACACCACCATTTCATATAGCTAGCTTTTGTTTAAGCTTTGCTGCTTAGGTTTTGTTATTTGCTGGGTTTACTGCAAATCCAGTTTTATATTTGAACAATCAAGTTTTAAAAAAAAGACAAAAAATCCCCCCCCCCCCCACGCATGCCAGTCTTACACGCAATTCAGCGACATTTAAGGCTAAACTAACGCTGCTACTGCTGAGCACAGACTTATTCATTCTACAGTTGCGCTTTTCAAATCGTGTTTTTTTTAACACCAAAAAATGTTCATCCATACGACATACCTTTGCTAGATGTACTTCTTCCATTCTTCTCGACTGTACTCCCACAAAACGAAGTATACGTAGATTATTCCCCTGTAATTCATAACAGTTGGCGCTGTTTATTTTTCCCGGCCGCCTGGCATAAGTACAACGCAGTTTCACCTCCAAACCCAAACGATCCCGAAGTTTTTTTCGGAAAGCTAGCCTCTAACCGATCCTCGTCCCACATTTCGCCGTCGTTTTTCGACACCGCCACCGTCATTTTACGCTAATATTTTCGAAAATCACACGTGTAACGCTGACATCACAACACTGTGTGTACTATGGATGACGGTTTCACGTTGACAGACCTCGTTGGAGGGTACCACTTTGTTTTTTCTAATTACAAAATCTGTGAAATCCCTAGTGTTTTAATATTTTACACTGCAACTGTCCCACCCACATACTTGAATTTCGTCGGATCAGAATTGAACAAATGTGTCTGGTTTTTGAGATGTCGCTGACGTAAATCTGCTACCCCCGTTTTTTTTGGCTACAACCGCATTAATTCGACGTGTGACACGTCGAATTAACAAGGACTTACAAGTACAAGGGATCAAACATTGCATTTCTTACTATCTGCAAAATACTAACCATCATTATTTGCTGAATCGTTTCAAAACTCCATATAGGAGAATCGGAAACACACGGGAAAGACAATAAAGGGCTAGGAACAATGTTTTCTGACTCTGTGCAAAAGTGCATCTCATTTCCTAAACTCCAGTGCTTCCACCATAAAGCAGATCACAGTTCAAATATGGCAGAAAAACGTACGCATGTCATTGAACAGTTTCAAGCACGGTGGGGTACTACGTTGAATCAAAAGTGACATGATGCGAATTTGAGAAGAACCTTCTCATCAGAGAAGAGAAGAGCATCCTTATTTTCTGCTGTCACTTCATAACGTTTGAAAAAAATGATTTAGAACAAACAAAATAATGAACAGGAAGGTAAAACATTTCGCAAAAGTTTAGCCCGGTTCGTCCTGACCCACCAACCGGTGGTACAAAAGGCAGCAAATAATGAAGGGTAGTATTTTGCAGATAGTAAGAAACGAAAATTGTAACACTAATTAAAATTAGTTTTTACTATCCTCAAATACGTACCTCAAAACCCACCCAACCTTCCCACTTTCGCTGAACCCGCAGTTTCCTGTGTGGAACGAGGGCCGAAACGAAATGAAGTGGCATGCGCTATACCAGTATGATATAGGATGCGCTGTCAGCGTTCCAAGCTGCAGAAAGCCTAAACTTATAATAATGAGAATTAAAACGTCAAATGGGACTTGTAATTAATTCCGAGCAATTAAAAAGCAAAACGGAAACGATTTAGCAAATAATAAAGGTAAGTATTTAGGATGGTAAAAACTAATTTTAATCAAGTGTTAAAATGTTTTTTTTTTTTTTTTAATTTTCTAGTCCTTGCAAGTGCCAAAATGAAAAAAAAATAAGGAATTGTAATGTTTTCAAGCACCGGTACAAACTGTGAATATAATCTGCTGAGTCGACTGTATGCAGTTTACAGCAGAACCTCCATTTGAGCTGACCGTCAATTATTCGAAACACTTGGTCAACCAAACCCCTCATGTGTTTAATAATTTATTCTTATTTTGGCTCTGAATTAACCAATATCCATCGCGTGAAAAAAGAATGAAAAGAAAATCAAGAGATATGTGAGAGCGTAGTTGCAGTCTATCCCTTCCAGCTGGTCAGTGGAGACTTGTACCATTTCCACACTAGGGTAAAAGTCTGAGCCCGAGCTGTGACCCCAAGTGGCACAATTTTCTTCAAGTGTCTGCGACACATAATGTGGTGCCTACTAACCGTCTGCAAGAACTCACTCCAATGAACTCTGACAGTATGAAAATCGGCCATGTTTTTTTGGGGGGTGGGGTGGAGGGGGGAACCAGGGAGAGATGGGGATGGCTTCTGAATTTGTTTTAGGCTTCAGCGTCCTAAGCCTACTTTAAAAAAATGTAACAATTCTAAAAGTAAAAGTATATTTTTATTTAGACTAAGCCTATTTATTATTTTACAACTTTTTATTCTGGCATTTTGGCTTTTGACGTTGCATGGCGTTGATTTTGATAGCTGTAGAGTGTAGACCTACAGTACTAATGAACATTTTCAGTGTGAACAGCTATCGCTTAATTATTTATTCATTTTGTTTACTAATTTCAAGTTACTGGCATGGCATCAATTACCGATTTACAATTATGGGTATGTAACACCATACGTATTTTTTCACATATTTTCTTGTTCATTGCGTGCTTCAGGAGGCCCATTTTTATACACAATGCTCCCATATCAGTAGTACAAAGGTACCATCATTACATTGCGGCCTTTACTATTCTTGTTCGTTTTGGCTGCTGAGTAAAACGTTTCTGATTTTGATTTCACTGCTATTCTGCAGCGAGTTTTTTAATTTTTACAAAGCATTTAAAAAAAAAAGTATTTCTTACCGTACTGCCAACACACAAATTCATTCAAGTACCTTGTTGTTAACTTATGATGAAGGCAGGCATCCGATAGGTAGATAGAGGAGAATGCATCGTATGCACTATAGACAGAGCGAGAAGCAGGAGCAGTAGGAGAGAAACGGCCCGATTCTCCACTACGAAACGCACTGGGGACTAAAAGATGTAGCAAAGAAATAAAGTGGCAAAGGGAATTTTATCCAAAATTTTAACAGTGAGATAAAAGGAAAGCAGGAGGGAAAACGAAGAGGGATAGGGAAAAGGAACAACGATTTCGATGCGAGAGAAAAAGCCAGGGCCCTGGTCTCCATGTCAGGGTCCATTATGGAAGGAGTATGGAAACAAGGGTGTCGGGTTTTCACTTTGTGAACCGTGGTTTTTGCTGGGGATATAAATCGGGGCCCAGACACCAAACGTGGTCATGGCCCAGACACGACCTGTGTGGAAGCGGTATATTGTTATCTTTATTTCCCTTCCCTCCCTCTTTCCCTCACAACAGACAGATTACCTCATTATGGAGCAACCCTGCTTGCTTCCATCTACCAAGAACAATAAACTCGTCCGACCAAGCAGCACTTTGAGCCAGCAGCAAGTGACTCGTTCATCCAAGCAATCACGGCCACATTTCGACAGCATTTTTTTAATTCATCCTTTTTAAAATCAAACTAAAAATACCGCCAAAACAAAAACATGTTTCGAACATTAAAAAGAAGCTGGAGACCCTGAAGAAGTTAAACGCCGGTGGTTAAAAGCTTAGATGCTTACGGGACAATGCAGTAAAAAGCCGCATAAAGAGTCGTGAACAAACAAACCTCACATTATTTTGGCTTAATTTATTTTTAAGCTGATACGTAGTAAATGCAAATCTCATTGGTTAAAAAAATGCGTAGAGGGTCGATAAGAAACACTAAAAAGCTCCACTATAATGTGTATAATGCGTGGAGCTTTGTAGCGTTTTATCGAGTAAATACAAACTGGAAAAAATGTTTAAGTAAGAATCAGAAAACAAATTTATCTATTGTGAAGCGTTTGCTTTGGTGTTTGAACACATAGTAATATTTGTAATATCAGAATCCACATTTTAGGTACAACTGTTGCTTAATTGTAAGTACAGACACAGGGTTGTTCCCGAGACCACAAATTACAACACAGAAGTTCGCTGCATCAAACTAAATAAATTCTTGCTGTGTGATGTATTTTCTCAGAACAGTTCTTTTATGAAAGACGTGCACAATAAAACAAAAAATCTTAACTACTCAACTGTAGCATGATGAAACAATACCTCTTGTATTTTAAGTTTTGCCAATTCTTTATTGTAAGGTGTCATTTTTCTTAACGTAGCAGCTACATGTTTACCAAAGAAAAGCTCTCCCTCATCTAAAGTCACATTATCCAAAACAGGTGTGCGGGCATTAACGGGTGGCTGTGAAGTTGAAGTGTTGGTCACTACTGATGAGCTATTTCTTGTAGGCACTTCCGGTTGATGCAAAGTAATTGGGGTGTTACTAGTTACACGATTCCCGTTTACTGGAGTCCGGCCTACAGACGGCCTTTGAATAGTCGTTGTTGGCTGATGGCACAACGAGTAATTTTGTTGATATTGTGTTGTGCTAATGTTTTGTGTTGTAGCTGCAGCCGAGTGTACACTTACTACTATCTTATTTCCTTCTGCTGGCAATTCAGCTGACGAATGCCTATCGTTACTCTCGTTGTGCTGAATAGTTTCGATGCCTTCATCATCATCATCAGTAACAAAAAAATTGCTTGGGGCTGGATAATCACCCGACAGCTCTGTCAAACCGTCAGATGAATCGGACACCGACAGTTGAAGTTCAGGGATGTTTTCACTCTGAAAAAATAAATACCGTAATTAAAAAAAAAATAACCTACTGAAGTGGTAGAAGCCACAGAATGTTTATTTTACAGAAAACAATGAAAAGGCCAAGTAGCATATTGTTATATCTCAATTCTATGTCAGCAAAAGGTGTAGCAGCTTGTGACGTTGAATTAGTCGGAGTTTTGAACCCTACTAAAAAAAATTGTTGAGTATCCGTGTTGAAAATGGTGCGGTTGGATCTGTCACCCAGTGCATGGCGATTTTTTCCCCCAAAGGAGCTGTTGCCCTTCTTACTCAGCAAGTGGCAAAGACAAAACACAGAGTGGGTGCTCTTTTGTTGGATCAGGAAGCATGTTGAAGACGTGACTGCATGGCCCCTTGTGTAGTTGACTGTCCCTCGGTGGCTATGTAGGCTGCTACACTGGCAAGTTGGGTTTGTTTGTTGTATTAGTTTGGTATTTACTATTTCCACAATCTGGTAGACAGCATTGATAAATGCCGTGTATTCGGAGTTTGTTGTTGTTGTCATACAGTGTCTTCTTACGCGTATAATTTCACGCGTATAACCCGCAGGTTATACAACTTTTTTTTTTACAAATTCGGGCCTGCAGGTTATACGAGAGTGCGGGTTATACAAGAGTTTTTTTGCACGCTAAATCCAAAAAAAAACTAATTTCTCAATAAGCCCAAACGTTCACCTACTTGCGCTGAAGTGATGCAAATCTCGTGAAAATCGAGTTGGAAATATTAATTCACTCACTTTAATAATTCATACAAACTTACTGCTCTTGTTTCAAGATTTCAGTTGTGTTAATTGTTAATATTGAAAATTGAAACCAACTTGTAATTAATAGCAGCTAATTTCGTTGTGCGTCCGAGCATCGCATGCTTGATCGCTTACTCAGTGCTGGTCAATTTCCTGTTCCTGCACAAAGAGAAGAGCACTTGCAGCGCCTAACCGATAGTGCTTTAGCGTGCGTTAGGAATTGTGTTTTTCATGGATGAACGGTCGTGCACTGCTGCTTATTTACGGTACCAATCGTTAAATGTGCTAAAAGATATTCAGTATAAAGATGGTATACAGTACAAAAAAAAAATAGCTTTTGTGTTACCTTGGATAACAACATAATACATGTGTTGGAAGGCCAATAGCCTGGCATAACAGTATGCATTAGTAAGGTCGTTCAAACTTCATTAAAATTTGTAGATTACCCGTGGGTTATATGGGGGTGTGGATTATATGAGAGTATTTTTACACAATTGCCTTATTTTTTAGTGATGTGGGTTAAATGGGAGGCGGGTTATACGCGTGAAATTACGGTACACGAGTTTTTACCGATATATACCTAACAAAAGGTTAGTTGCACTGAAAACTATTAATTTGATCAACTTTGTTTCACTTCAGGAAGCTGTTTTGTACTCAGGGTGAATTCTGTGCCGGACATGAACATGAATGCTACAGCGTCGGAGATGGTCTCTCTCCATCGTTCGGATCCCGTATTTATGGGAACCCGAAACAATGGAATTTGGGGGGGGGGGGGGGCCAAGCTCCGTAAGTCCTAACCAAAAGCCCTAATTAAAGTTCGGTGCTCACAAAAAAATAAATTGCAATTTTTTTGCCAATGTTCAGAAACAACACATACTGAGTTATTGTTCATTGTTTACCTCTCTGGTGTCCTCACCATTGGAAATCTTCATCTCCCACAGATGTGTCTATAGAGTTCCTCAGCAAAAGTCAGTGGTCCGGAAGGCTTCGAAATGGCCTAGAATGTCGTTAATGACTTTAGGAGAAGAACATCGGCTGTGCTTATACTGGGCGATGTGGGTGTATACAGCTGTTGTAAGCCACAAGATCCATTATCGAAACTTGTGCCCTGAACTTGTGGTCTGAATTTATGGTGGTAGCCCTTGGGTGACCCTTGGGCGGCCAGGAGGATGAACTGATAGACCATCTTTCTTTGCCCAGTGTTCGGTTGTGTAGGCCTTCGATGGTTTGACCCAATAACATTTTCTGGGATTTTCCCTGTCTACACTGTGTCTCAACATTGGCAACTTAAAGAGTGACTGCATCTGCGTGGTTATTACAGCCATGACTGGACACTCGCATGACTTTTTCTGCTGAGAGTTGAGTTGTCATCGACAGACCTTGCCTTCTTCCTTCCACAGCAATATTTCTCATTGTTGCTGTTGTTTTGGTTGGGTCCCAGTACATTATGGTAGTGACAGCACCCACTGCTCGGGAGGTTGGGGCCTGCGCGCGAAGTGGGTGGCTGATTTCCCAGATTTACCTCCCTGCTGCCATCTTATTTTTCCCTCTTGATGCTCGTGTTGGCCTGTCCTCAGTTTTCCGTTTCCCTTTTATCATTTTTACATGGTGATAAGTTTAGGTCCCCTCCAGAACTAGCTGATGAAATCTTGTTGGTAGGGTCCCAGCATAAAAAAAAAACTCTCACACCTTGTGAGCTGCTAGTATTCTGAACTGTCAAACCTCTGATCCAGATTTTATACCCAGATGACGGATTTTGGGCACAACAGTCATCTTCCTCGCCTCGAGCCGAGTTGTTTACTGGCTCGCCATTGATTGCCAATCCATTCGCTGGCACTACAAGATTCACCTTGTTAATTGTCTTGTCGGACTGTTTACGAACAATAGGAAGCTGATGGTCGACTGACCAGGTTCCAAAGTGTTTCCGGCTCGAGGAGTGTTTCAATGAAGGTGTCTAAATTTTCTCATACCAAATAGCACATCACCCATTTCCAACTCAGAAACACAGTGTTTACATCGGTTCACATTCAAGCAGTCTCCTGCAAAAGCAATAGGGATGAGTCAATGCTCCTCAACGTACAGGGAAATTATGGCTCCAAAATCTGAAATTGACGCATCCGAGGAAACTTCGAAGCAGATATCCGGATTTGATAAAGGCAGAGCATAGTTTGCAAGGCTGTCTTTCAACTGCTGTACATTGTCATACTGTGGTTTAGTGTGTAAAGAAGTAGGCCCTATTGCCTTAAAATGAACATCTTATGAAAGCTGAGTAAAACCCCATCAATGTTGGAGATCTGCATAAGCTCTTTAAATTGTGAGGTTCAGAAAAGTCTCAATACACTTGAACTTTTTCAGGTTTACGAGCCAACTCTTGAGGATGGTTATGTACCACAAATAGTTAACTTCTTTAATGTAAAAAAAGCATGTTTTCAGGCTCACGGTTAAGCCAGCTTTCCCTAGCCTAACCAGAACATCTACAATATGAATTAAGTGGTTTAAATGTCAGCATAGCATAAATGATTAAATCGTCCACATCAATCATTACATGGATTCGTATAACATTGCTGTTCTGGATATGCTAGGGAAAGCTGGCTTAACCGTGAGCCTGAAAAAAGTGCTTTTTTTATGCTAAAGTAGTAAACTATTTGGGGCACGTAATCCGTCCCCAAGACTTGACTCGTGAACCCGAAAAGTTCATATTGTTATCAAAACCCGTGCAAAGGATGCTGTTCCAATACACAACCTACAAAGCATTTGCTTGAACTGCTGTGAGACCATGTGACATGTAAAACTGGTATACTTTTACTTTCAGTTTCCATTCCCATTTGCAAGAATTCTGATTTCATGTCCCCGTTTTGATCAAGCGACCAAAATGAAGGTTATGGAGCAATCCTTGCACCACTTCATGTCCATTGCCAGCAAAACTTGTGTTGTAGCACCGCAAATGAATCTTAGCTTTAATTGAATTGGATGCCAGTTCTAAGTAGGGGTTCCCAGCAACTTTACGTGCATTAAAGGTACTGTTTCCTTGCTTGGTATCCTCGTCTAGGCCTGTAAAAAGTCGGACGTTTGTTGCAAAAACATGTTTTATCGTGCCCTTCCACAATACAGCTTTAGCTGCTAATCCAAGCGTTTCCCCGGCCGTAACGGAAGTTTATTTTATTTGTCTACTAAGTATAAATCATAATTATAATGCAAATATTTCTAACTTACAGATTTTAATAAAATACAAAATACACAACTGGTGTTGGAACAACCAAGTCTACATTAATGAGGATAAAACTGTAAACATGGACATCAAAACTGATAAAAATAAAATAAACATGTGATTTATTTTTTCCGAAGTTTTGGTTGACTCAAAGTGGGACACTACAATGAGATTAAATAATCAAATAAATACTTACAGAAGCTTTGTCCAATATCTGCAGTACATCTGGTTGAATTTGCATTACAACTGGTTGTCTTTCATTAGGTTCAGGCGTCAATGGCTTCCTAGCATTATCCAAAAATGACAAGCGCTGGAAGTGCTTCCAGCGAGACGATATCTTCCAACTGCAGTTTGCTTTGCGTCGCTTCAATGTGTTAAGTTCTCTCTGGTAAACTGTCCGCAGATTTTTGAATTTCATGCGAATGAGTTCAGCTGTAACAACAGATCTTCTTTTAGTACAGTAAGTAACGTCGTTGTGTATAGCATACCGACTGTTGCATGGTTGCTGTTGCCCTGGTAAAAAATATTACGATTTCTTCATTCCTCAGCCTGAATGGGGTAAATCAGTTTTTATCCCTGAATACTTACCCAATTACATTTTTACATTTGTCTTAAAATATACACATTTTCTTGACTAAATTAAAAATCCTGTGGTACCAACCACCCAAGAACCTTGACTCCACTTCGTTCGCCACAGCCAAAAGCCTTGCACATGCTTGGGATGATCTCATTCCTTTGTGAGGACGCACCGTCGATGGTAACAAAGAAGGGAGGCAGGACAGGTAAGGGGGTAGGTAGTCAGGGATAAAAACTGATTTACCATATTCAGGCTGAGGCATGGGGAAATACAACGTTTTTATCCCTGAATAATGTCCACAATTAAATGTTTGCATCATCCGGACTTCAACAATGCAGGTGGCAGGAAGTTGCCATCGTCCTCATTGCGTGGTATCCTTACTGCTGCCTTGGTATCTTCTGATGGAAGGCAAAGGGGCAGAGCAAAGATAAAGCATGGGAGGTCATGTTTCGTAGCTAATGTGACGTAAATGTTGTTTCATTCTTCAACGAGGCTGCCTGCAGGATTTCTAGGTACAGCATTAAACGTAGGCCAGACATGCAGAGAGGGCACGAACTTTGTGGGCTGTTCTCTAAGCATTTTCTGAAGCTATGGTTTGATCATAATTCTCACAGGCAAAGGAAATGACTCTCTTTATTCAAGCAGCATAGCCAGAGTTGTCTGTCCAGAATTTGAACAAAAGTTAAGAAAAAGCTCAGCCTTGCTTTTTCTCCAATTTGGGTCTTTGGTTCTGTTAAGGTAAAAGCGGAGAGTTCTAACAGGGAACTGCAACATCTCATCTTCAGCGAAAGGACCGAGTGCAGAGATGATGAAGGGTCTGGAAGCTTCAGCTGGACCTTATCTCTTAGCTCGGAGTACAGCTGGTGGCAAAAACCTCACAGAGTTCTTCTCGTAGCGCAGATATGCGTCATCCATGTTGAGAGCTTGGATTTCACTGCACACCTTCCATGAAGCTAGGGCCACCAGTAAAAAAGTTTTCTTCTGAGGAGTCCTAAAGATGCTTGCGCAAGTGGTTCGTATGGTTCATGTAGAAGGCTGGTCTACATAAGTGGAGGTCCCATTGTGGGAAAATTCTTCTTGTGACCGGTCTTTCAACATCAAAAGCCTTAATAAAGCTCATTATTCTGACATCTTCAAGTACCGCCAACATGTTCATGTCTGATCCAAAGATGCCGTTGAAAAAAAACCTATTAACTGAGGGACAGATGAAGCCAATGAATGGATCTTGTTTCCCTGACAGCCATCTACTTCACTTCAATTTAGTCCGACTGGAAAAGTTGGAGAGTAGAATAGCCAGGTGTGAAGATTAAGACTGACAATGCCTGGTGGACACTCTTCCTTTCTTTTCTTTTGCGATAGGTCTTTTTCCAGCAGAATCTTCCTTGGCATGTCGATTAGGAGATCTAGTAGATGAACACACCACTGTTGTGCCAGCAAAAGTAGTGTGACCAAAATAAATATTCCTTCTGGTCCTTGCAATCTTCTCCAGATGACGGGCAGAAGGACAAAGGAAGTAAGATGTATCTGAACATTCCGTTCCATGGATCAGTGATAGCATCGGTTCCCAATCTTGTGGATCCAGAAGGGACCAATGTAGTTGGGGGGGGGGGGGGGATGTTTGGACTTGTCACAAACAGAGCCACCATTGAGGTGCCCCACAGATTGAAGATCCTCTTGCATAAAAACGACTTTTAGACAACATTCTGTTGTTGGAATATTGTTGTTTTCCGCTAAGACATTACGGCAACCTGAGATGTGAAGGGATGAAAAAATCCTTATGTTTTCTGGATTGGAAATAGGCTTGAAGAGGCATTATATCTACCGGATGATGGAGAGGTTGTGAATGGGTCCCTCCTCCTTTGTTACGATAAGCAACAGCTGTCGTATTGTCATTTTGGATTTGAATCGTCTTTGTCTTGAGCTGATCAGCTGCAGCATTCCAAGATAAATCACTCTCAGTTTCAACATGTTTAGTTTCTTTTCTTGCACATTCCAGGTTCCCGAAGTGACAGAGATGTGAGTGTGAGCATCAATCCACTCGTGGATGCTTCCGTGATGAGAATCAACTCCAGCTTCTCTTCCTTGATCGGAACTACTTGTGTGATGTTGACAGGGTTGCATCACGAAAGGACCTCTTCTTTCGGGAAAGACGGCAGCATGCACATCTGTACTAGTACGGATTCTTTGATGGTCTCCATTGTTCTTTCCGAAATCAGTGTAGTGATCTCACTCTTCAATGGCTGCATAGAACCAAATCTGCTGCAGCTTCCAGAAGACCTGCAGCATCTTGCACAGACATCTATTTGAAAAGATTGGAAGAGATAGTAGATCGAGAATTTGTTGATTGATTGACAAAAATCTCTGGTGTTGGGCAAATGGTGACACTTGTCACGTCGAACAGGTTCCTAGAAAGGTGAAGGATTTCATCGGAGTTATATGGAATTTCTGGAGGTTTATTCTCAGTCCGAGCTTGACGAGAATATCAGCCAGCTTCTGAAGATCGGTGAGAATCTTTGGAGAGTCTTTATAGCCAAGCGGCTAAGAGCTACATTTTAGGCGAATCGTGCACTTCTGGAAAAAAGCATGATTCCTTCAGAATATCTTTACTGTGGCAGATGGAACATTTTTGGATATGGTGCCCACATATATATCTTCCGTTTTGCCCGTATTACGTCATCAAAGATGGCCGCCACATATTCACCATGGAGTTTGATGTTAACAGCTGTATCTCGGTAACCAGCAGACCAATTTCGATTTTCTATGGCTTGTTGAAAAGATAATTTTGTAAGCCACAAATAAGATACGACGACACATAAACAGAGTTTCAACAGGTTAGGGGGTACAGCTCATAAATGTATATTTTAAGTGATTTTCAATAGGTATTATCACGTTTGAATTAAAATAACAGCCAAACTAGCTAATAAAAAACATTAAGCCCTATAATACGAATTGTGGTGGGGGGGGAATTGTTTCGAATTTTTTTCCCTTTCCAACAAGTCCTAACAATGTTAGAAAGATGGTACCGTTCCGATTTATTACAAGATGAAAGATATACTGCAATTCAAAATGGTAGGCTGGCTAGGGAGTTGAATTGTTCACTGTCTGTGAATGCATGAAATTTGGTATGGCTGCACATGAAGGGTAACTAGAACAATAGTTATGGTTACAGATTCAACCCCCCCCCCCCCCCGGGGGGGGGGGGGGGGTTTAGCCCCCCCCCCCCCCCCACACACACACACACACCTACAAAAAAAGTTTTTTGGGCTGTAACTCCTTAACCTCAACAAATCAAAAGCATAATGTGCAGCAAAAACGTTCATCACACAATTCTTGACCGGAAAGGTGATATACATCTTTTACATAAAGTCAACCCTTGAACCCCAAAATCGTATTTAAAGTATATCGCCCTTAATATGCGCAAATTCTTTTTTCAATTTATTGTTATAGTGATTTTCGTGTTCAAAATTCTCTCGCGAGCCCTATAATAACCCAAAATAGACATGCTTAGGATTTTAGGAAAGGTCAGGATCTATTCTTTCCACTAATCCTAACCGAAATTGTTAAACTTATATAGGGACGGTCCTACACCCTTTTAAAGAGGTAGGGCAGGGGAAGGTCTGGTTGCAAATTCCCATGGAGGTGTTGACTGAACACAGGGTTGTGTTGTGAAGGAGGGCTGAAAGCCAAAGGAGACTATGGAGAGGATGGATTTGTCGGATGTGATCCGCTCCCAAGCCAGTCAGAAAAATTTGAGACATCCGTCGACCGGCTTGTTGTGAAAGTGGTCACTGGCGGTGACGAGATCTGCTTTTGTTGGAGGAAGTGGAAGTGCGGTTGTCCGGTGTGGAGCTTCGGCGGTTCCTGTTGTTGTTGTGACAGTTTCATCGAAAGGACTGATTGCTTTTTGCGAAAGGATTGGGAGTTTTCGTTTTGAGTTGAGTTTGACTGGTTTTTTGGTTGGTGAGTCTGTGATTGGGCTGACGAAGGAGCGTTGGGTTGTGGTTTCCGAAAGTGTTGTTGTGAATTTGGCTTAGGAGGTGGTTTTGGCTTGCGAGAGATGTTTAAGTAGTGCCAAGGTGGGTATGAGACCCTGAAGAGGGTATCAGATTCGTGGAGGAGTAGGTTGGCATTTAAATTTGATGTCGTGCCAAAGGTGATGTCACGGAGCAAGAGGCTTGAATTGAACAGCACTCTGGTGAACCAGTTGAAAGCGTGGAAGGTGGCGAAAGACATCTAAATTTTGAAAAGTTCGGAGACTAGGAAGTGCAAGTTTTTAATGTTCCGTTTGCTTGATTCTTGGGCTAATCTTTCGCAAAGGGCGTTGATTGCGGTGCCAAAAAAGTCAGCCTGGGATGCGGCGCGTAGGCCCAGGCGCAAAATCCTGTCATTCTCTTTCAGGATAGCAGTTGGGACGTTCACTCTTTTGGAGATGAAAAGCGCAGTTCTGAAATCCATTTTTGCTTCGGTGGCAAGAAATTCGGATTGATGGTAGGTTTCAGATTGTCTTGGGTTTGCTGTGCCATCACCAGATGAGTGAGTGAAGGACCATGATTCCCGGCCGGGACGAGGTGGAGGGGGGGCTTTGTTCAGTTCGAGTCCATCCTTCACCAAAAGAGAGCCACCTGTGCGGAGCTGTGTTGTCAACAGGGTTGTTGATTGGTCTATCCTTGCGCTTTCCCTGTTGTTCCTTTCCTGGAGACCAAATCCGAACCCAGTTGAAAGGCCTTTGTTTTTATCAAGGTGGTGGTTGGTCCAGGTTTGTAAAGGTAGTTGTCGGGAATGATGGCTTCGACTGCTTTCAGGAGATTGAAAATGGAGATCAAAATGCTGTTGAGTCGGTGTCGTCTTGTAGGGAGTCTTCGTAAAAGTAGAGAGGCTGCCTTTTGAAGTTTACTTGGTGTGGAATGCGTGGGCATGTACCAACGGCTGATGCCGATTCAAGGCCGTCATCAGGGTGGACAATGTTGAGAAGGCGTTGCAGGTCCAATGATGAGGCGGTGGAACGATGTTTCTTTGTTGGCAGTGATTTCTGTTTTGAAGCTTGTTTTCTTTTCCGAGAATCATTATCGGACGATGCTACCCATTCCTGGACGTAAGAGGTGTCATGTGTTCAGTGTGGAGGGGTGTGATTGGCCGGCTTGTCTTTGTAAGAAAAGTCTTGAATTGCACGGTCCATTAGGCGATGAATTTCGTGAGGCGGCAATCCTTCAGGTTGGCGACGTCGGGATGCAGAGGACGAGAGATCCATCAGGCGGCAAGTTGTGTTGTCAGGCGCAGGAGATGATGAGGTGGTTGATGAATTGGACGAAAATCAGCGTTGACCACATGGAATGGGCGAGGCAGTGGAGTGGTGAAGGGCTGACAAGGTCGATGGTTGGGCTGGAGAAGGCAGAATGACGATGATCTGAACTTCAGTCGGAGGGCTTGCAAGTGGAGTAATGGCGGCGATCTTGCACGACAGATTTTCAACTAAAGTTCTTTAGGGCGAGAGACTTTCGACGAAAATTCTTTGGGCGACAGGTTTTCGACGAAAGATCTTCGGGCGAGAGGCTTTCGACGAGAGGTCTTCAGGGTGGAAGGCACTTCAACCGGCGGTAGATCTAGAGGCGAAATCTTGCTGGAGAGTCTTAAGAGTGACCGTCTATGACGAGAGCTTGAGGAAAAGAGATGACTATCAAGCTGGGCCTTGCTTTTATAGGAGGTTGAAAATGTTGCATTAGCAAAGATAAACTGCTCACATATTTGGTCTCCACATATAACCTTATCCAAGTTGTTATAACAATGTAATTACAACATATGGTCAGTGACGGCGCTAGGTCTGAATACCCTGTAATGCATGCCTGTAATACCCTGGGCACTGATCTAGGAATTCTTCCAACCGACAGAGGTCCATTTTCCCGACTTTGAATTTTGGTTGGTAGGGGGAGGGGGAGAGGGGCGCTTTACCCTATCTCGTTATTCTCGATTCTGATGCTTTTAAGTGTTACTAAGGATATTTTTTTGTTGGGGAGGAAGCAAATTTTTTGTGTTCATATAATCTTTTCATGTCTCAAAATTATGTGAGGTGATTCCAACATCTTCCCGTAATGTATGAAGTAGGTAATATCAGGAATAAATGAACACGCTTCATCGGCTCCTGGTAATATACAGGGTGTCTCAGAAGTCATGGTCATAAATCGACAGGGACGTAGAACTGATCACATCTATAAAAAAAAACCATAATACATGCGCCGGAAACGACTCGTTTCCGAGATAACGAGGCCGGTACCCCAGGGTGATACAGGCATAGTCAACCAACTTTCAGGGGCAGTGCACCAAATGCTTAAAAAATGAAACAACACGCGACGGTGAAGACACGTTTAGGAAAGTTTTTGCTCATCCATTCTAGAC
>JAHWFP010013933.1:0-19450 GCA_023313725.1 Lithobius niger
GCCAATTTCAAGACCGTTTTGCACACTAAACTGTTAAAAATTACCTTCAAATAAATTCAATCTTTTTGCTAGCCTATACTCTATAATTGAAAAAAAAAACCATCCATTTAAAAGTAATTTATTTTGCCCCCATCGTGGGACAAGTTTCCTTTCCAATACCGCACTTATATGTGAATACGAACAAAGGCACGTCGTGTTGTTAACAGAATATAAGCATTAGGCTGACGAACTATTTTTTTTATTTATTTATGAATTTAAGCATAAATTCGTCGTATTTCATCAAACATAGTATGCTAACAAAATTCAAGGTCATTTCAAGGCTCTTACAAAGAAAATGCCAATTTTCAATGCTTTTCAAGCCTTGAATTTTTGGTTTCGAAATTTAAGGCTTTTCAAGGAATTCAAGGCCGTGTTCGAACCCTGTTTCTCTCTGGCTGCCTGGGAACCTTCATGAAGATTGTTTTTAGTACGTCGGTCGTCTATGTTATCTTTAATTTCGCAACATTTTGATAAAGTTGGGAAGTAGAGTACAGAGAAGTCTAATACACGAATTACATTCAGACAGTAGCAAATTTCTCACTAATGTGAGCCTACCTCAAAGGTGCGTAAGGTAAAGTAAAAAAAAAATAAATAATAAGATAAAATGGTTATTGGTTCATACTCAAGTACTTTCACGAAACAAACAGTCGGCATTAAAGACTGGCCTTGTGAGGGCACAAGATACACTAATGTATCTTAGTGTATCTAATATCTTGTATCCTCACAAGACCAGTCTTTAATGCAGACTGTTTATTTCGTTTACCCTATACCTTGTGATTTATTCTTTATTAAGTACTGCTACAATTTTTTTACATGGCAGCATTGATAATGCATGCGATAATTTTACCTGTGAAAATAAAATTGAAAATTCAGTTCTCTTTTTGCTCATTGTGAAATAGACTAGTCGGCGTATTCGACTATACAGCCTGTACTGCATATCATAGGATCTTCCAAACTGGGGAAACAATCGTGCAAATGTAGAATTGCTGAAAGTAGGGATGAAGGACGTACTCAAAAAAAAAATAATAATAAAAAATAAAGTGAAAGTAAAAAAAAAAAAAGACATTCAACAAACTGTATAGGGAGAGGAATACCGATAAGACCTTAAGAAAATAAAAAAAAGAGAAGTCAATTTTAGCATCAGCCTACCTTTTTCGAACTGCATATTTTGGGAGGCGAAGGCCCGACTAAAAGCGTTGACGACTCGCAGTTTCGCGCAGTTGTTCAACTCACTTATTTTCTCCATTTCGGCGAGTGGTAACAGCTCCGCACTAAATTCCGCCTATTCTTCTTTCAATACCGAGCTCGCGAAAACAAGCCACTCTCCACGGAAAAACTTTGCTGTAGCGCTATTTTTAGCGATTTTACCGTTGAGAAAAACACATTTTTACCAAGTTACATTTGGACGTCGGCGGATGACAAACAAGCAATTCCCGTAAGGTGTATCCAAAATAGAGCACAATTTCAGTGAAGCAACACGATCTTCTTAGATTTTCTCTGACAAAAACACTGTTAACGTCGAAAATTGGTGGAGCGTCGGCGGCTTGTTGTTACGCAAATAGCTCTTGTTATTTATATACAGCCACGCATTACTTTTGCTGCAACCGAAAATATGGGGTCTTCGAAAATAAACAATTCCATTAAGATGTATCCAGAATGAATGGCACACAAATCGGTGGACAACACGATGCTGTATCTTTTCGTCAGAAAAGAAATAGTGTTATCATCCAAAATCGGGGGGCAGAAGGTTGGTAGCTGTTGTTATCCAAATAGCTCTTGTTGTTTATATGCAGCCATATAATGCTTTTGTTACAACAGAAAATGTTGGGATTTCCAAGATGGGGACCGTAATTTGTTCCAAAATGACAATTGAATTCACTAAAATCAGTATTAAAAAAATGTTGCAATCAGGCTATTTGCAAATTCTGAATTAATGCTATCACCTCTTTAAATTCTTGATGGTATTATATTCAAAACTCGAACGAAACACCCAATTTCAGTTAATGTTAACCATAAACAAGCACTGACGTACAGACATCAATCATCGCAGAACTGCAGGAAGTCACCAAATTTCTAGCCGATACGAAGCACAATGCACGATGATAGCAGCTATGTCATCTTTAAACTCTTAAGCCACTCACGTCGTAATGACGGCTAACGACGATCGCGTTAGCTTCGACTTTAAATCCCGCAGGAATTCCTCTCCAATTCAGTTACACTTGAAAATCCCAAATTGCAACCTGTGTGCAACCGATTAATTAGGCCCTTCTCTCCACTTGGGCGGATGTTGATCGCTCGTTGATTAATTTCGAAACTGAATTTGAGAACACGGCGGTTGGCGCAACAGTCGACCGTTTCGGAAAATCCAAATTGATTCGTACCCAAACTGCGCGATGGTTTACGAGTTGAAGCGAAAAACGTTTAACTCCCTCCCTCGGTGTTTGCTTGGAATCAACACACGGGCAGACCCACGTCTCGTGAAACATGCAAAGTCACCTTCTTCTATACCAAACACTCTTTCTGAAGTTGGAGGGACGGAACGGCAAATGAGCACGCAATAATTACCGAACCATTAGTTCCAGACGATTTAAACTGATGGCTCAGAGTAAACGCCCCTGAAGTAATCAGACGATTCCATCAGGAACGTTACTGGCACAAATAAAAGCGTAAGTTTTTTTTACGTTTTTCTGCCAGAAATACGCCAAAAAACACAAGTATGTGTGCAACGGGACACACACGCGGGCTGGCACATGGAGACGCGTACACACACACACAATGAGGAGCCGCCGAGTCGTGCGTGTGCTCTCGGCAGCACAACACCACCACTCTATTCCTAATTTAGATTAAGCACACACACACACTGTCGTCGAGAAGTCGGCACGCACCACAATCCCGGCATACCACAGAGGACTCCCTCAGTTGATGTCACCCTCTTGTTTTGGCCCAAACTTGGGAGGAATTTTAACGAATTTCCACAGGTGGTACCATTAATGCGGGCCAAGAACACTAAAAAAAAACCTAAAGTAACCAACAAACACACTTTTGTTTTTCATCACCCGTTACAGACCGGTCACACTTTAAACGTGACCTTGTCAGGTTAACCGCACTTTAAGTCCTCCACCAGTGTCACCGTCGACACTCATCACACAATCCAGCAATAACTAATCGTCCTATTCAATTCACGGTCCAGCACACAAGCCAAGATACACACCCCTACAGCAAAAAACACAAGCAAACAAAACACACAACAACACGCTGCTTTGTAATCTTCAAGGTTAAACCACGGCGTGGTCCGGTGTTACGATGATGACAACCGTGTACCAGCGACAAAAGGTGGACGATGCACCACGTGCCAACTTTCGGGACAATGCCACGCTTTTCGGAGGAAGCCACAGAGCTCGTAAAACCAACCGAAACGCTTAAGTTAAAACGTGTCTTCCTTCCGTTGCATTTTAGTTGGCGCCCGGCGCTCGCCAACAAAAACCTGCTTCCTTTAGCGTTCCTTTCTGCCGTATGCTCGCTCCTCACGAGTAGCTAGGTGAGGCGAGGCGGGCTGCCCCAAGCTACGAAGTGCGCGCGCCTCGGACCACGGTCTCGTTTGATTGGTTCACGAGCATACAACCTACACACAGGTGCCTGGAGGCAAAAACCAGAACCCCAGTCCTTTGGTCAGCCCTACCACCCCCCCCCGACTTGCACTTCCTCTACTCCAGGAGCGTCATTCCGTTCTAACCACCAACTTCATTACTGCCCCACGACAGCTATTTGCACTTAACTAAGGAGTTTAATCCTTCACTAGTAATCTGAGACTGGTGTTGCTCGTTGTAGTTCTTTCGTTCTTTCTTTCTTTCGTTTGTTGCAGAACAGTATAGAGTAACAGGAAATAAAAAATAAAAAATACAGAAGCAAAAACAAAAACATAGTAGCTTCCTGTTGGCATTGATACTCTAAAATCCCATTAAGCTACCACAGTTTGAAATGGTGCAGAATATAAATAACAGCGGATGTGTACCCTGGTGGGTTTCTTTTATGTATTTTTTTTTTCAACATCCTAAGCGGCTAAGGGAAAAAATCACAAATATTTGGCATGCAGAAGAATGAGGCTTTCGGAAAGAAGCCAAATAATTAAGACCATTAGTACAATGTAGGTTATGGCAAAGCTTATCCGGTTATTTTTGTTCGCGGTGTTACGCCACACTTCGTAAGCATGGCTAGAATTTACTAATGCGAACATAATTTCGAGTGCAATAAATTGGGCATTATGACCTTTGCTCCTGTCGACACAGTTTGTGATAATAATTCAGTCTGTATTTGTATTCTAAAAAAAAATAATAATTAGTTAGAAAAGATTAATTAGTGTATTGTTTTTTAGTGATAATCTATCATAATGTGTTGTAAGATTTATTTCGGACTACAAATCTTGAAACCATGCCACCCCAACGAAATCCCACTGATGACTTCGCTTGCGAATTCAAGCCCCCAAGATTAAGACGACGTCATGCCACTGTAGCTTCAAAAGTAATTTCCATTGTTTGCTGAATGATGTTGTGTGACCAATTATTGTAACAATATGTAAATGCAAATTGCCTGTTGTTTGTACGTCATCAATTGTAATGGCTCGAGCTCGCTTGGACTTCTGCCCGGTGCTCTCAATCATCAGGGGGTGAACCGAATTAGAATTCATGCCGCCATTGTCCTTTCATCATCCCGGTCCACAAGGTAAATTCGGCCGAGTTAATCTTTATTATAATATCGGAGGCCGGCTAAAAGGAAAGCCTAAAGGAAAGTCTAAAGGAAAATCACTTTTTCCTTCCTCGCGCCCGCATTGAAAATGCACTCTCCCACTCTATCTGCAGCCAAAAAGGAGCCAGGCATGAGTGGTCGATCAATCTGACAAGTCGTCGGGAAAATGTTCAGGGAAAATGTTCCGAGAAATGTGTCCCGGGAAATGTGACCGGGAAATGTGACCGGCCTCTAGTTAGAAATATTTCCCTTTGTCCCCCTTCAATGTCTGCAATTCGCGAGCAAATAAAGAAAATTACTTGCAACAATTTGGTGGTGCGTGGTGTCGACGTGAATTGTTTCTAAGTTGATTGGAAACAATCACAGAGATTATCTTGCAGCAGGGGGCTTGCTTGCGTACTGAATGCTGACTTTCTCAGTGATACGGTTTTTTTTAGCATTGAGTAAAACACAAGTATGTGTCTTTTCTCGGTCTGGGTGTACTAATGAAATATAGCAAACGCGGTTGACTTTCCTAAAAAGACTAAACACCGGGAGAGGCTATGACCGGGAGACAATCACGGAGATTAACTTGTAGACTGGGCCGGGGGGGGGGGGGGGCAAAAAAGTAGGGGGGGGGGACGAGGGTAAGAGGAGGGGCGAACAAAATTGAAGGATCAGTCTACTAATGAATGAAATGTTGCATACACGCTATATACTTTCCTGAGAACACCAAACACCGGGGGAGGCTAAAATCGGGAGACTCAACCACCGTGCAGCATGCACGGGCCCTGCTAGTTGTGTTATAATTATAAGGCATTTGATAGATCACTTCCGTACCACTTTTACCGATATGGTCACTCGTCCACTGGCAGTGATCTGGTAGTGGACTGGTTCGCCAGTTCGAATCCGGATCCCATCACTCGAATAAGAAGTAAGTGAGTAACGGTAGCTTACCATTACTACGTTATTTCTAGTGTATGATTTTTCGCTGACAGCTTATTCCAAGTTTGCCTTTACATTAGTTGTAGGTATTTGTTCCTATTTATTTCTGGAAAGTAGTGATATCACTCAACTGCACTATAGAAACGTGCCACTAAGTTTGTGGTGACTATGGGGGATCAAATAATTCTGTCGCACATACCTTTGTTACATATCACACTTTAACACGGTTGAAGTAAATTGTGCAATGCACGTTTGGCCTTACCAACCATAAAAGGCAAAAGAGCCTAAGGGATAATGGCAAATGTTGTGATGAGCCGATACCGAAACGGTGTTGAGATGCAATCTTAACCTTAAGTCTCAACACAAAACATAAAAAAAATGTATTACAGAAACCTTAAAAATAAATTATTCCACCGTCGTTCAGGAATTAGCAATAGACAATTAAGAAACACACAGTACGATAGTTCAGTAATGGTTACACTAAACTCTCCGACTGGGCCTATCAGTATCTTTATGGGGTTATGCAGTATGGCTGCCACGATGCCATGGCGGTATGTATGGCGAATATAGTTTTTTTGGTAGCCTACGGGTCGCACCAGCTACCGAAAAGTAGTGGCGATTTAAAACCACATGGGAACTTTTTTCTTTACGCTAAAACCAATTTAAGTTATATTTTTAAGTTGTCACAATGCAGAAGTAACGCCAGGTGTACGATTTTACGTACTTTTTTGGGCGCGGTGGGAGAGGGACTGCAACAAACTCCCCAAACCGGTAGCCAACGGCAACAGGCTAATCCACTGATGAAGTCGGCGTTTTCGGCGTCCACATTACGTATACATGGGCCGATTTAGGATTATTTTTTTTAAATGTAAAAACGAAAAACAGTCGCACGTTCTACACTGTACATTTTCCATTCCAAATTCGTTGGTTAAATAACGTTAGAAGGAAGAAAACAATCATTAAAATTTTTTGTTTGTGTTAAGAATGGAAGGGGGGGGGGGGGTGCAGTAGCAACATTCGAACCGTGCTGGCTCCGACCCTCAATGTACAACGTAGTCGTCACACTGTTCTGCTTGAAAGGTCCGGCCTGATAATTTAGTGTAGGCAGGATTCAATGTTCAACATTACTTATTTGAAAAGCTCAATAACAAATCGTAAAGTAAACTACAATTCATATAACGTCTTTAATAAAAGTTTATTAAAAATGTGGGCTGACCCTCTGTGTTTCATTATACGCGGTCACGCATAGTACTACAGCCACACACTAAGGGTGTGAAGGTAAAACGAAAACAAAGATTATTAGTCGTTACCTTAGTCGACTTCTTATAAATACAGGTAGTACAAGGACTACTTACCTACAAAGAGAAAAAAAAAAACATTATTTAGTACAACAGAAACATAGCAACACAAGATGTCAAAACAACAAGATTAAGCGTGGACGAATTTGTTTTTAATACTAGCCTACAAGTGTGTACGGGACGGAAATACTGATAAAAAAGTTCGCACTGCTGCCATTTGATGCTGAGGCGCCCAAGCTTGCCCCTGAAAACGTGTGCTCCCAATATTAAAACAAGCGGCTACAGCGACAGCCACTATATACCAGTGGTGACGCGCACACCTCTATCACGCATTGCAAATGGCTATCTCTATTATATAATATAAAAGCAGTAACCATCAGAATTGCCGGTTAAAAATGTGTTAGCCTTTAAGCTTATTTTACATTTTAGGCGTAATTGTCAGCTTTTAGGACTATTTTTTTTCCTGCAGCTTTAATTTCGAATGTAGCAGCTAATAGCCGAGATTTGGATTGTTTAGTAAGCCTATTCATTTTTGCAACACGGTGCGCCTCCGGGCACACAGTTACAGTGTCACAACGTAACGCGCAACGTAGCCTATATAGATCAGTGTTAGTAGGAAAGTGAGGGGAGAGACGCTCTCGATGAAGCCAGTAGCGACTCGTAGCAACTTGAAGTTGCCGTGGTAACATGATTTTAGGCCAAATTTTCATTCTTTAGGCCTATTTATTTTTATTGCAGTTTTAATTTCGTAAGTAGCAGACAGGCTTAAGCGAGAATCTGTTTTGACGGTAAGCCTATTCATTCATGCAACAATGCGACGGGACTATTTTAAACGAAGCTAAAATGCTTTTGTTTTTACGGCTGTTCCGACTTAGGATTTCAATTTGACGATCAAATGTTATTATTTAATTTAGTTACGTCGAAGAATTCTATTAGCTATAAGGAAGTACCGATGTTTTAATTTACCATGTTATTTAACTAACTTTTGACACTGAATCGAACGTTGTAAATCGTTGTCGTCTCAAGCTGGTGCCGTTGCGAAGTTGAAAAAAGTGACGGACGGACGGACAACGTCGTTGCAATAGTCTTCTCAATTCTGCATGTACAGAAGACTAAAAAAAGTTTGCCGCTGCTGTCAGTTTCTCAGTGGGCCTTGTAGTTGCCCCCAAAAAAGTGCGAAGTTGGAGCACATCAACGTAAAGTTGTTCCTTCACGTTGGCGTGAAGGGGTCCTCAGCTAAGTTCGGTAATTCGTGTTTGCTGAACAAAACAACTTTACTGTAGTCATGAGTACAGACAAAATTATGCGGCTCAGATTTTTCCTCCCTGCACCCTTTTCAAAGTTTATACCGGCAGATACCTTGTAGAAAACTTGAGTCCGACACGTAACGACCTAATTATCGACTCTCTTTCCTGAGCCTGCATTCACGAACGAGCAAAGCTCAACATCAACAACGAAGATTCGACGCCATTTGTCAGGCACCTTTTATTTGCTTCTTCTAAATGTGAAAAGTCCTATCAGAAACTTTTTAAAGCTGGTGTGGGCACATGAGCACGTTAACCTACATTACCATTGAAACACAATAGCTACTTCGCATTAAACACAGTCCTACGCGTCCATGCAGGTACAACCACGTTCTCCTGTTTCAATACACAACATCAATCCAAACCAAATTTCACAGCTGTCAACTTAGACAACCATTACGACGAGCAAAAACGAAAACGAAACGAAAAAAAACGGACCGTCGCTATCAATTCAAAACGAAAATAAAGGAGGCGACGGCGAATCGAGTTCAGGTCCTCAGGCATTTTGTTTTTCATTTTCTCTTTTTAAAAGGTTCCTCTTTTTTCTTTTTTTTTTGTTTGTTATTTTTGTTGTTGTTGGAAGGTATTAAAGACGAGCAAAAAGGAAAAAAAAATCTGATGGAGTATAATGACCCAAACACACAAACGTTGAGCTGCAAAACGACTTTGGGGCGGATTCGGTTAGCGGAGAACTTTGACTAAACAGCCTTTCAGGACTCAGCCATCCGTTTCTGATTAAGTCCAGGGATAAGCCTGTTATTTATTATACGTGTACAACGTTAACTCGTTATCGTTTGAGTTCTTCGGGGGTCGACTTGTAATGCATGCTAGATGAGGAATTCAACACTCCACGACGGAAGCCAAAAAGAAAGAAAAAAAGTGAAACTCATTTTCTTTATAGGAAAATTCATCAAGTTGTTCTAAAAAACCCACGTCCATGAAGTTGATAACGTGCAAATGCTGCAGAGTGCCTGTAGCGATAGAAGCAATCTTTTTTCGAAAAACCGTTAATGACGTGTTGAAAATTGCCCTTTAGGCTCACGATAGGGAAACAAATATAGGGAAATACGAAAAAGAAAAAAAAAAAAAACGGGTTGTTAAGTTTACATACAAATGGGAAAAAGAGTATCACTTAAAGCAGGGAGTTAATAACAGCTAATAAAATCGTCTAAATTAGAGGGCGACATCAAACAACGATTTGATACACGTTGCGACCATCGACTGCTTAAATACGCAATAAAAATTCCTACAAACTCAGGAGGAGGGAGCAAAAACCCCTCCCCCCCCCCCCCCCCAAGGCCCGAAATTAAAAGTAAAATTGGCAAAAAGTAGACAAACAAGGCATATGTTGCAATTGAAAAAAAATTCTGAAAATTGTATTTTTATATTTTTCAAAGGGATTAGGACTGCACGTTCCCGGAATTTTCGTCCCTAAAATGGGGAAAAAATGTTGTGTGCTGGTTGTTCGTGTCTGCGGGTTTCCAACAGGAACACTGGCTTTTAAAAGGGAGGCGGGGAGGGGGGGGGGGCGTACATACATGGCCAAGTCTTCAGACGGTAACATTTGAATTGGGAGGGAAAAAAATAGTGGACCGATACTCTGAAGATCTCGAAAGTAAACTGTCAATGGAGCCGTCTGTTTTGTTTCTTCTCTTAAAATAAGCAAATGCAAAACTATTCAAGATTTGGCACATTTCTTCATTGTACAATATTGCACATCCGCATCAAACTACCCAAATGCTGTCACGGCTGTAGGCCTGTTTCTAACACTCCCCTCCCTGTTACCGTGGCATCATTATAGAAACTGCACATTCTCAAATTTTACCTTCGACCTGTGATGAGCCAGAGCAGGGTGGAGTTTACTCAGCCAAAATTGGCCAAAATAAAAGACTTGACCGAAGTACTAAACGACTTCGCTCAATTAAAAGCACGAAAGAACGATTTTTCATAAGTTAACGATGAAAATAATAATTTTTTTTGTGTGGGATACAATTGAAAATTTTTTTTTTTTTTGGGGGTTTAATCGAAATCAGGAAAAAATCCGTTTTTTTTGTGGGGAGCAATTGAAATCAGGAAAAGATACTTTTTTATGGGTACAGTGATAATAAAAAAATTAGGCCTAATTATTTTTAAGACGTGGAGGGGGGGGGCTATAAAATATTGCAGGGGGGGGGGCCTCAAGCACTTTGCTAAGCCCCTGTTCCAGCTCTTCGTACCGTACAAATTAGGAAACGAGTCTTGCTAAATCTGCCCACAGGGCGTTCTTAACTCAGATTTGAGAGAAATTTGATGTGAAATTAAAACGGTCCACGACCATCAACTCTAACTGGTGATTGAACAGTAAAATAACTGAGATTTTGAACAATTTCACTCAGGTTTTCTCATGAAGCTCGACTTTCGAGTGTACACCTTGCTAAAGTGTACACCTTTGTGTGGAAGGGTTTAATAAGGCTTATTTCCATTAAAAGGCCATAGAATTTAATAGGGTTTATTTCTAATAAAGGAACATACGATTTAATCGGGGTTCAGTTCTATTAAAGGGACATATGATTTTGATAGGGCTTATTTCCATTAAAGGGATACGGGTTTAACGGGGTTTATTTCCATTACAGGGACATAGGATTTGACACGGTTTATTTCCATTAAAGAGACATGGGGTTTAATAAGGGTTTTTTCAATTAAGGTCCATAGGATTTAAAGGGTTTAGTTCCATTAAAGGGACATAGGGTGTAATAGCTGGGTTTATTTTCATTAAAGGAACATAGGGCTTAACAGGGTTTATGTCCGTTAAAGGGACATAGGGTTTATTTTAATTAAAGGGACATACTCTCCCTACGAGACTTACATCAGTTTCTGTCGATACTTCACATGAAGTACAGTCACAAAGTATTATTCACCCCGTTTTTCAATGTTTTGTTATAAACTTGTTTTAAAATGTGGCTAGATGTTCTGTTGTAGTTCCTGAATTATGGTTGTAACGTGTATTACACATTGAATTTGATTCCTACATTTTAATCGTTGGAACCATGTTTACCGCCTCCTGCCTGTTTCATTCACACGTAGTTGCGTTATGGGGAAGGCCGATTGAGATAACATCATCGTGCCTCGAGCGACGCACGATGTTCCGATGCCAGTCGGCCTTGGTTGAGAATTACGTGTTAGGATCCTGCCACAATCCCATTGAGCGCTGTGGAGGAAACAAGTCGTCGTATACTAAGACTTGCAATGAATGAGCGAGGGAAGCGAGCGAAATCCCGTACGTTTGGAAAGAGTATACAGAAGACCAACTTGGTATGTCAAAGTATCACGAATTAGAAAACAAATACGAACTCGCTTGATGTTTAAGGTAAGGTTGAACTGATCCAATGTCAAAACAGCAAAAGAACACAAAATGCATTTTCCTGAAAGATTTGAGATACTGCAGTGTTTCTGTATTGTTTAGTCCTCGTTAAACCATACTGCCATATCCTACCATTATAGATGTAAATACAGGTAAAACCAGAGCCCAACTTTCAAATCTTTTGCTTCCGAAACAAAAAGTAATAATAAGGTAAGGTTACACACTCGACTACTTTCTAGGCTAAATTTTTCGGTGTTTTTCAACCAAGTCCTCTGCTTGTCTACTTTCCGTTCATCACTCTATTGATGAAGTATGCATATACCATTTTGCAAGAGTTTCAGGACACTTTCACCTTCCAGGATATTTACAGGTTTCCAAAGAATCGTACGAACCCTGAATTGCCTGTAAAGCTGTGCTAAGCACCCTGTGACGTTTAGTTTGTCACCATTTTCCAGCGATCTCGTTTGGTTTAGCATGCACCAATGAAAGTAGAATGCACCAATCATTATCTGACCGATCGTGGCAAAAGTAAACATGTTAAAATCATTTGAATGCAGCAGTGGGTTTCACATGGACTATACAGAACAGCTACACCGCAGCATCTGAAACCTTACAGTTTATTTGTGTTCCTTTGCTGTTTTGCTGTTAACCCTTACCTTAAACATCAAACGAGTTCGTTTTTGTTTTCTAATTTTTTGTTTGTACTTTCATCAGTCCCATTTCATCTTTGACTTTCAATTCAAGCTGTAAGGTGCTGCCATTTTTTGAGCAAGTCGCCATGATAGTATAGGAATGAAGACTTGTTTCAATTCCTATTTGTTTCAGTCATAAGGTATATCTCATGCGTTATACTTGATGCCTCACGACACTCTTAATTTACGACGTGTCAGTTGCTAATTTGTTCTCTGAAGTACATTTCGCAGATAAGGCTAATAATCATGAACGTAACGTCGACGAAGAGTGACTGTGTTAAGGCGACGTTTCCTTCTATGAATTGCAACAAGATTCTAATGATATCAACAGGCATTGGCCCCCCCCCCCCCCCCCCCCCCCCCCCCCCCCCCCAAGAACGGCACTGCCCCTGCCCTTTTCGGAACTTGCCCTTAAAAAAAATAAAACGGCCTTTTTGAGCTAGCATTTGCTGTTGCGGTGGTGCCTGAGAAAGCCTAAAGGCCTGAAAAAGGCCAAGAAAGAGCAAAAAGATAGCAGAAAAAAGTTCCTAGGAAAAAGTTCTATTAAAAGCCTAGAAAAGCCCAAAAAGGACAAAAATAAAGGCCTGAAAAGGGCCAAAATGACTGAGAGAGGGTCAAATGCACGGCAAAAAACAGTACAAATTTCCATTAAAAGACTAAAAAAAATTCCAAAAAGGGCAAACAGGCGTGAAAAGGGCCAAAAAGACTAAGAAAGAGTAAAAAAATCGTCTAAAAACAATGTAGAAAATATGTGCCCGCTTACTGAAAATTGCCCCTGCCCTCTCGGGGGTCTGTGCACGCTTTTGTCAACAGGGTTTCTCTTGCAATAAACTATGTAAGAAATTTGGACTGCAACAGACTGGGTAAAGTTTCCCATTCTTTCAGCAATTTACTGCGCCCTTGATCCGAGAAAGGACCTCTAGCCGGAAGGATTGGTATAAGTAAAATAATAATGAGCGGATTCCGTATTTAATGAGGCCCGTAGATTATAGCCTGGACTCTCTATACACTGACTACCAAAGCATTCCTTCCACGAGCGCAATGAGACCTGGGTTTTTGTCGGTTCTAATGCAACGAGGCAAGACTCTTCTAATACCTTCAAGTTAAACTCGTCATTCTGTTTGAGGATACCTCCCTGAAAAAGCCATTGACCCACAATTGTCATACATTCATAATGATTTAATTTTCATTATTAACTAGCATCGTACCCGGCTTCGCACGGGGATTTGTTTGACCCGTGGTTGTTTCCCAGTATTTGCTCGGTGCTGTCTGATCGTTCACTGCAACAGTTGATTTTTGTTTGTGTAACACTCCCCCTTTCCGCCAATCCTCTCCCTCCCCTCTCCCCTCCTCCTTTTATCCCGTCCTCTCCCTCTCCCCTTGGTTTCCTTCCCTTTCTCCTCTTTGCTATACGTAGTTGAACACGTACCCGGCTCCCAGCTCCCGGGTCCCGTGCTTGTTTGTTTGTTCTCTTCTAGGTTCAGTTAATGCGTAATCGTATGCTTAATGGTAACAGCTCACTCCCCCCCCCCCACCACTCCCAGTCTTTCGCTGTGGCTTAAGCTATGCGTACCGTGTGAAAAAGAGGTGTGCATGACGTCATGTAATACTTGCCCTTGAGATTACCACGGTGTTTAGTTAGAAGGATAATTGTTAGAGCAAATTGTTAGTCGAGGCAACAATGTGCCAATTTCAACTTCTTTTCAGGGCAACAACGTCCCAGTTTCAACTTCATGCCAAAGAATTGACACACTCGCACGTTTTCATTGTTCCCCTTCCGGGAGTCGTTGCGGCTGCTTCATTTTTGCTATGAGACTTTGGTTTATAATGTAAGAAGATTGTATGCCTTGTTCACAATTGTAAAAGTAAAAATTTTTACAACCTGCGATAGGTAGAGCTGCTTGTGTGCCAGGTCGCTCTGGCTAGTTCAGGTTTTTTAATGTTTTACCTATTTTGCTTGTTGAAACCGTACTTCGTTTCGTTCTTGTCATCCTCAAATGTTGTGTTTGTTTTGGTAAGAAGATCGTGACAAGGTGCTAAAATTCTTTCACCTTAAAAATCCCACACGATAAAATAAGAGTAGAATACACCTTGTGGACCCCGACCTGACCAGAAACAGTAAAGAAAAAAAATCCTAGCAATCACACGCAGGTTAAAGGTGGTCAAGAAATCCCTCATTCCACGCAAGGTATGTGTAATATGAACGGTCACAAAAGGTGCAATCTTCGTCATGGCGCTATACGGTCGGCGCTAGCGCGCATGACCGGGTACAGCCCCTTTAATGATACAGACGAGAAAAGACGTGATCTTCAAGGTACGAATCAACACCATACCTGACGTCATAAAGTTAAGCGAAACAAGGGCGCGCGGTGATAATCAACGTACATAAAGCACTCTTAAAAGTAATGTAGCCTACTTCGTGTTGATGTAGTCTACTTAATTCGTTGAACACTACTGAGGTTGTTCACGAATCCTACTCTTGTTTCGCTGAACTTTATGAACGTTATAGTGAGTGTATACATCCGTTCCTCTGATGTTTAACAGGACGATAAAAATTCATATAAAAAATAACGAAGAACCTACTCCAAGCCAAGGATGCCAGTAAGACAAAGGACGCATGAGTCGAGACGAAAACATACATCATGCAAAAAAAACCCATAACGGTAAAGGAAACCATCAAGTTTTCGCCATAGAAAGTAGTGATATCAGAAAGCCAAAATGGCTGCCACCAAGTTTGTGGTCGGAACCGAGATCACTCAAGCTTACGGACAATCACCGGGGTGTTAGTTAAGATTGAGTGATCTGGGTTGGGAAGGGAAACTTGGTGGCAGCCATTTGGGCTCTGATATCACTATTTTCTATTTTTAATAGCAAAAACGTGATGGGTTCCTTTACCCTTATGGGGTTTTTGTATGATATCACCCCTTTTGGTTTTATGGTGTGGCGAAAAATTACACGTTTCTCTATTAGCCCGGGATCGCACCCCCGATCATTGCATTGTGTTCCATATTGGCAACAGAACACCTTTAGCGTGTAAATTGGCACTTTAACAATTTTTTTTTATATCAATTCTCTGCCAGGGATTAGGAAACCTGGTTCAAAATTACAATGAGCTGTACTTACAATCAGTTAGGCCTAAGTCACCGTATTCTTCTAAGAGTAGAAAATAATTTGAAAATGAAGACTGGAACCCGGCTAGGTGTGTTCAATTGAGACCATTTTTATTTTTATTTTCAAAGTTTGATGTAATACCTCTCATATATAAACAGAGGTTTTTGAATGAGTGCTTGATTATTAATTGTACTTCAGTTTTTTAATGTTGCAGTGAAAATCCATGCTATTTTTACCAACGGCAAGGATAAGGAACCAGGTTTAAATAAGAATGAGTTGGTTTGGGTAATACATGGTGGAACAGCGAAGCTATATGAGACAGTAATTAAACAGAAGTTTGCCATGATGTTTTTAACAGATCAGGATAAATTCTAGACGTTGTCCGCTTGCCTGCCTTGTGCCTTGTTGTAACCCTGCTTAATAACAATATGTGATGGGGCGAATTATTATGAATATATCGGGGGCATGATGTCTTAAATTGGGGCAAAAGCGGTGAAAAATAGGGAGGACAATCTATCTATAGTTAAGTAATCGAAGTTAGCACTTACTCTTGGCTTGGTTGGATTGGAATGAAGGAATGGGGTTTAGGCAATTTTTTCCCCTAAACAACAGGGTCGCATTGTTGTCATGGCAACCTCCAAGCTTACAATGTTCATCAATCAGTTCACAAGATTGTTTAAGACAATACATTAAATCCAGGGCAACAGTGAGTTGCTTGGAGGGAAAGGCAAATTGAGAGAAAGGTCAAGCAGGCAAGATCCATTGAGTTACAGCAGCATTCTCCGCCGTAATTAGCGCATCCCGTGTCCCTGACGTGTGAACTCCCGTTTCGCCAAAACGAATTTGACAGAATTTTACGTACACGAAATTCAATACCTTATTTCTATGTAATGGGGCTTTAAAAGGCAAACATTTAACAGAGACAAGCAGTGGTAGAATAAGTCCAGTTGCAATACAGACGGAAAAACGTGCGCTTTAAATAAAATTGTTTAGAATGCTTTGGCGTCACTACGTCAATGCCAAGGTTCTCTTTTAAGAATAGTTAGTTATACACGTGATGGTAACCTTTTCCAAACGGGAATTCCCGTTTTGCAGAATCCCGTTTCTCAGAATCAAAATATTCTTCAAAAATCTAACATTGCAGACGTTAAAGAGGCATGCCTAATTGTTAGTAATTTTTGATAAGTTGTGGTTTTGGCTGTTATGTGTTTAGCCGCAGCGAGCGCGGCAGCGCGAGCGAGGCACGTAATTTGTAACAAATTATTTTGCAAAATGGGATTCTGCAAAACGGGTGTTTGTCTATAAATGTCTGACCATTATCATGTTATAAATGGTCGTGCTTAAATATTTTAAATGTTTCGTGTGCCTAAAATTTCGTGAACGATATTTGGCGAAATGGGACTGGCCCCTGAGGCAAAAGCTGTTAATCTGCTTTCTTTTTGGCGAAACGGGATTTCGCAAAAGGGACGTAACCCCCTGACGATCACCTAACCATCCTACCGGATCTGTCCCTACAGAATCCAAATATTTATTTCAATTTTTTTTCTGTCATTAATCAATACGAAAGAGACAGGGGCGAAGTTCTTGTTCATTATTGTAGAGCAAAATAGTTCAACTGTTGGAATTTTGTTCAGTTTCCTCCCCAATGTTACTCCACACATTTGAAAGTTCAATAGATATCGCATCATATCTCTACGAAGCCTACGCGGTGCCCTGGCGGTAGCTGCGGCTACTAATATCTTGCATATTGCTTTGCCTCCGTGCTGGTTCGCACGCAAAGGATTAGCAAAGGCGTTAGTAGCCGCAACTACCGTCTGGGCGCCGCGTACGCTTGGAAGAGATAAGACGTGATATCTAGTTAGCTTTCTAATGAATAGTTACGCCTCTGGATGGCGTAACGGCCAAGAAACTCAGTACTCGAAAGCTGGTAATGTTCGGTCGTTTTTTTCGTTCACTTTAACTGTTATGAATAAAGTTCCTAAAGGTAACCCTTAACCTTTTTCGCGCAGCACTCGCAATTTCGTCGAGTCTTCAACTTTTCATCGCTTTCGAACAAAAAAAAAAGAAAAAGAAAAAGTTACGTCCCCTCTTTTAGAACACTCAGCACTGCGAAACACGGATAAGCGGGAGAGAAAAAAAAGGCCTCTAGAAAGGGCTGAAGACGACTTTTTTAAGAAGGTGATATCTTAGAAAATTGTGCTTATGTCGTGGGTGGCAGGAGATAGAACCTTAAAGTGGAACACATTCTGGATCGATATTTTGGGATGTAAGTTACAAAAGTTGAAGGATTCTTTAAAAAATTGACCAACGACAAAAAAAAAATCCAATTGAGGAGATAAAAGAAAAGAAGTAGAAGAAAAAAAGTACCAGATGACCATGAAGTCCTTCAACAACTTTCCTCGCGTAGAAAATTAGTATTGTGGAACACACACGCTAATGGTTTCAGCACATTTTTTTAGGCGAGTCATTTTGAGTCGTAAGACTAAGTAACATCCTGTAATAGACAAAATCTTAGGATGTCCTAAAATAGACAAAAATTAGTGTCGTAACTAATATTTAGAGGCGTAACTAAGCTTCCCTAGTCATGAGTCCGCAGGGGGAATGGGGCGGATTGCAGACCCCTTGGGGACCGCAGCTGATGGATAGGGGAAAAAATGACTGCAAGTGAGGCTGAAGTACACGGGTACGCGTTATTAAATACGAGCAGTAACTGTTTGTGCACATTAAGGTACAAAGCGCTGGTATTTGTATTCCATATTTTGTATCGTCTGTACATGTACTCATAAAAATAGAGTCCAGTGAATAAGAAGAAGCCAGTGAAGGAATGGAAATTACCGTGCCTTTTTTGAGCGAGCGAAGTGGGGTGACATGGCGATCCGTAGTCAATGAAAAGATATGTCGCACGTGTATGTTTGTTTGTTCGGCTGTAACTCTGTAGGTACGTACGATGACATCCGTGAGATGAGACGTTACAACGATCCCAGTCCTGTGGTCAGGGAGGGACGTAGAGCATATGGCGGCACAACAATAGCAACAACCGCTTGGAAAATGACGGCAGTTCCGGTTTGCATGGGGGCGGCCATCTTGGTGTCTGTCCTGGTCGAATCCCCTACTATCATACTACTGATGGGTATAGGGAATATTATATTCTGATCATTTAAGCGATACGGTGCGTTTGTTCGGATACAGGCTAACTCCAGAAATGAGATACGTAAGATAAAATAAAGTGGCCTAACAACAACGAACCCAGTCCTCCGGTTACAGAGTAGGTGGGGTAGGAGTAGGGGCAGAGCACCTGAAGGATAAGTTGATGGATGGAGAAAAACAACTCAACAAGATACAACATGCAGTCGTGCGTGTTTACGTGGGTGTTTGATCCACTGTAACTTTGAAACTAAGGCACGTACGAACAGCAGAGAGAGTGGTACAAAATATTGAAAGCATATGTATGAAAATATCAAATGTGATGTGTGATGAAAGTGTGATGAAATACACTAGGGCCTCAGCCTGAGTTCTTGCGCCACTGGTGAAATCGGCTTCGTGGTCCTGGATGTCAACCCACTAAAGAAATTTGTTTAAAACTGCACATTTCTTTAGTGGGTTGCCATCCAGGACCCCGAAGACGATTTCGCCAAAAACTCAGGCCGAGGCCCTAGTGTATTTCATTACACTTTCATTGCTTAATTTTGTTTAATTGATTTACACTTATTTGTTTAAAACTGCACATAAGTGTAAAGCAATTAAACAAAATCACAACAATCGGACTCAATGCTGTTTCATTTCTCAACAAGTATAAAGCAGTTACCCTATAAACGTCAAGTCCGCTATAGCTTAAAAGATGAGGGCAAGCTTATTGGAAAAAAATTATACTCGTAGCTGCCACACGTGAGCATAAAAAAATTTGTTTCTTCTTTTCTATTTTGGTTTTTCATGAATAACCCATGGTTTTCTCCCCCTTAATCTGAGGGCGTTTGCAACCCAAACATGGAAACAACAAGG
>JAHWFP010013934.1:0-31145 GCA_023313725.1 Lithobius niger
GGGGAGGCTGTGGGGGAAGGTTCACCCACGTTTATCGAAACCGTTTTGCCGACTCCCATTTCTCCGTGTTTCAGTAAAGATATACTCCCGTTTCGCCGACCGCAAGAAATAAAAAGTTCGTTCACATGTAGCTAAAAATATAGACTGACTTTAAGAAATAATTATTTGGCACAATTTGTAGCTCAGGTGAACCTCATTTTGACAGGAAGCTACCAATGAAAGAAAAAAAATGTATTGCCATACTGCACGATATGCTACGATTTCAACATGCTCCGTTTCTTCTTTTTTTCTCTTCCTGTGACGATGCACCTGAATGAATAAAACAATGACACTTTGGATTCGTACTCTCTAAAAAAAAATTCTTCGGGATGAGAAGGGCCCTGTAGTGTCCTCGTGCTCGTGTCGAGAGTAGTGCCGCCAGCCAAACCCAGCCAGGGGGAAAATCCCTCGACAGGAGGAAAAAGAACATTTTTGACAGTTCGTAGTATTAAACTTCATTGTATCATTCGTTGACTTCTATACTGCGAATTTCATCTATTTAACAAACAAATAACAACAAATATCTACTTAACCTTGAAACGTTCTATTAAAAAAATTAGCAAATATGTGTCCTTTTTTAACAAATGATGGGCGCATGTTGCATACCTAAATTAAGTACCATGTCAAGTTTTCTAATCGAAATGTCTTACTTTCTCATTTAATGTCATTGGTTAACGAATCGTACTATTGTTTGTGCGCTGACGTCACTAAAATACCTTGAGAGTCGGCGAAACGGGATCATATCGTTTCGTAAATTCGGCGAACCGGGTCGGCGAAACGGGAGTCGGCGAAATGGGAGTGTACCGTGGAGGAAAGGGTGGTCCTCACTTTGGTTGGGTGACCTTTGATCGTTAAAGAATAAATCATGAAATGACGAGTTTCCGCCATAATTTGGATAAGAGGGGGGGGGGGGGATAATCAGGAAATCATAAATTTGCCTTAAATCCATAACTTGGACAACTAAAAGAAAATTCCTGAGCATACTTTTATTCCCGAACTCCTTTACCTTTTTTTTTTGTTTTTAGAGTTATTTTGATATTTCTCGGCAAACATTTTAATATTTGTTTCTGGATCGTATCCCTTTCCCGCCACCCTCTCCTCCCCCATCCCCCACCCCTGCACCGCAAAAAAAAAAGTGAATCATTAAGACACACGACCAAACTGAGGACGACCCTTTCCCCCACCACCTCCCCAGTTAAGGAATTTGGGAACTTGTGACTTCTTTTCCTTTCGGGATTCCAAAGGTGACCTTGATCGAGCAACATGCAGCTAATGAATGATTAGCCATTAAGCCTCAATTCCCCCTCTAATGAATGATTAATACACACGTTTCATTTATGTAGTTTTTTTTGTAAATTTTCAACCAGATTTTTTCGCATTTTTTTTTGTCCATCGGCCTTTTTTTCCGTGGCTTTTTTTTCCACGGCTTTTTTTTCCATCGGCCTTTTTTTCCGTCAGCTTTTTTTTCCGTGGCCTTTTTTTCCGCGGCTTTTTTTTCCATCGGCTTTTTTTTCCATCAGCTTTTTTTTCCGGGGCTTTTTTTTCCGTCAGCTTTTTTTTCCAGGCTTTTTTTTCCGCGCCTTGTTTTTCCTCGGCTTTTTTTTCTTAGATTCTTTGGTCGAATGTCTGAAAGAAACGTGGTGTTGACTCCAGCAGTCTGGAACTGTCATAAAACTTCAATTACTTTGAGAAGATTATCAGGGAGAGCTGTCCAGTTTTGCCCGTTCACATTCAGCATGGCTTCAGCGCGAGCGCAGCACGAAAAAATGGCCTGAAGCGTGGGGTTGGATGCCAGCTCAGCGTCAGCACAGCTCCAGCGCAGCACGAAGCGCCAACCGCCAAGTGAGAACGACCCTTAAGTTTCTCACCTGGTCACCCCAACTGAGCCAATATGCCCTCCGGCAAATTCCTACAGCATTTCGTAAAAATGTTTGCGCATGTGACGTCACAACCCTTTACTCTTGGCAGTCGAGAATCTAGAGAAAAAAGAGTCAACGAAGAAATGAACGAGGGTGGGGGGCTGGGGAAACAAAAGAACGGGAGAAAAATATATACCAGTGATTCACTAAACTGCTTTAAATGCAGCATGTAGATTCCAGAGAATATATTTAATAGACCTACATTTTCTGTAAGATTCATATTTACGTTTTCAAGGGGATTTTAAACGATCTGTGGTGAGCTCGGGCAACATCCATTGTTAAATGAAAAACGCAAATTTAAAATACGTTAATCATATTTCTGTGACGTCATAACACGTCACATGTACATGCAACAGGCTAGTGGAGGAAAATTTGGCCTACCAACACATACGAATGTACCATAACCAGATGTACTAGGCCCGAATAACACCAATTTGTGATCTTATGTAAAATGCTGTTTTATTTTGCATAAAACTATCCGTGAAAATATAAATCATATCAAAAACCAAAACTGGCTAAAGGGACTGCACCGACTAATGGTTCGAAGGTTAGATGAAAACTGGAACATGCTACTTTCGGTAACGATGTTCAAGTTTTCATTTAACGTCCAAAGTATTATTCGGTGCGATTAACTTGGCGAATATTTTGGTGTGTTGATGTCAGTCCTTTGAAGGGCCGAACCATTCGAAACTTGGCGGTCCCTTTTACCAGTTTTGGTTTTGATATATCATTTTTTTTTAATTGTATATTAGACTCAACTAGTCTGCAGATGTGTAATAATGTGCCCCGTCAACAATAGCTTGAGTGCCTATATACCCAATGTCACTCATATCACTCCTTTGAGAGAATGAACCATCCTCAACTTCGTGGCCTCTTTACGAGTTTTAGGTTTTATTTTTAATTTAATTGTATTTACTTAGTTCATATCCTTCCTTTCATAGGCCGAATCATTCTCAACTTGGTGGTCTCTTCAACACTTTTTGTTTTCTTTTTACAGGGGGGGGGGGGCGCCCAAAGGAGCGATTAGCCCCCTCTGAGATTTTGAAAGCTCATTTGGCAAATTGACTAAGTCACTTTTTCCATAGCTGGAAAATTATTGACAGTCAGATGGCTGCATTTTGAGGTCAAAAACGCAATTTTCATCTGAGCTAATTTATACTTCTACTGTTTCTCCTTTAAATCACTAAAGTTACCAGGTAACAGATGGAGAAATATGAAAATCAGTAAAGATAAACAGTAAGAATTACTAACTCCATATTTTTCTTAAAATTCCCAAAAAAGTATCAGTGTTTAAAAAATAAGTATCTAGTGTGAATCTAGTGTGAACTGAATGATTTACATTACACAATTATTTTATGCGTATAATGCAGTCAGCAAAGCTGGTTTTATATAAAATGTTTTCAACGGCACTTTACAAGGCCAGAAAATGCCGGAAAATAGCAAAAAGGCATCAGCTTCCGGGGCTCTTATTCGGTTCTCCCTCCACACCATTCGGCTAAATGCTTTGTGGTGCCCCCCACCCCCAACTTATTCAGTCAATTATTTGGGCGCCAGCTAACCATGTTATGGAATATATCATTTTTTTTTTATTCGGAAGGGGAAATTTCGTCCCCCCCCCCTAAAAAACGTAATTAAAGCAATAGGCCAGTCAGCCAAATTTTTGTAGGAGGGGGGCATTCGTCCCCCCCCAAAAAAATGGCAACGAGATGCTCCTCAGCCCCCCCCCCCCCCAGGGGGAGGGGGGCACCACTGAATGATGGCTGTACGCAACGACACTTCGAGCTGTACTGATTTATTAGCAGTTGTGTTATACCCCTTGACAAAATCGAATCTAGGAAAAGAAAGCATGGAAAAAAAGCCCCGGAAAAAAAGCTAACGAAAAAAAGCCGTTGGAAAAAAATGCTGGGGGAAAAAATACCAAGGAAAAAAAATCCGATAGGGAAAATTGCGAAAAATATCCGGAGTGAAGTTTACGAAATAACTGCCTAACTATAGTAGTTATATATGTGCGCAGCAATGGACAATGCCCTTAGCTGGAAACCTTACCAGAACGTCTAGTATGCTAATATAAGCAAATGCAAGCTCCCACTGTTATTCTGATTCAAAACCGGGAATTACTAAGGATAACTTCGCGTATTATATTGCGTATGCTTTATTCGCTCCTGCCAGAACCTATTTCCAATTGTTTTTTTTTTTATACACTTTATTCATTTTATTTCTGGTTCGGTGGGGAAGGGAGCATAAGAAAAAAAAATATCAAAATTTGTGCAGAGAAATAGCGAAATAATTTGATAAAACTTAGAAGAATCTTAGGAAAAAATAAGCTTTTCCCGAAATTTCGAATATTCTTAATTGAATATTCCCTCCTTCCCAAGTTACGGAATTTGTAGAAAATTTTTGATTTCCAAACTCTTAACACGCCCCCCCCCCCCTTCCCTCCTGCCCCGACGTAGACAGTTTTACCAAATAATTTTTTTTTCCAAATTGCGGCAAAACATATAACATCAGAAACCGCAACTAATTAAAAATTGTTTTCAATTAGGAATGCATCTTTAACTTCTGCAACATCAAATTTTGTAGTAATATTTTGATTCGACGAAACGTATATATCCCCCCACGTCATTTTAATTTATCCAAAATAATTTACCGAAAATTAGTTTTGCGTGATGCTTCGTTTTATGCCCCCCCCCCCCCCCCCCAATAACAGATGGATAGGTACAACCCTCCCGTCCCCCTCCAGACGTTAGGTAATATGTGAACGCTCCCTTGCAAGGGCTGTCTGGCCAGAAAACACTCCCTCAATTTTATACTGGCATTGCACAAAACATAAGATTTTAATTTTATATCTACATCATCAAAGACGTATGATGTGCGTGAGGAAAAAACTTTGCCATAAAACGTTCGTAGCGTTCAAAACTGATAGAAATTTGTTAGAATCTATTACAATAGCATCTCTGATGTTGTTAATTAAAATAAAAGAAACTTGGTGCCTATCAGCATTTACATAAACGATATCACGAACTACATAAAAACATGCGAAATAATACTTTTTGCTGATGATATTGTTTTGCTGTCCATCCAGTCCGATAAACTAATTATGGAATCTAACCTAAAAGAAGATTTTGATAATTTAAACTATTGGTTTTTGACTAACGATTTATTCATAAATGAAGACAAAACCTGTTCAATTGATATAAGTTCTACACACCGAAAATATTCAAGTACCGATTTATATATTCATACAGAAAACTGTCTAAATTATTCAAACTGTACTTTAACCTGTACCAAGGTGAAGCAAGTTACTGAAAGTAAGTATCTTGGACTTGGGGTCGACAATTTTTGGAAACATGTTCATCACATTAATCTTCTGATCACTAAACTAAAAAAAATGATTCCTTTCTTCTATAAAATTAAATCGCTATTGAATAATAAGAACAAACGAATCGTCTTTGATGCATTGGTTACCAGTCATCTTAGATATGGTATTGAAGTGTATGGTTTTGCTTCTTCAACCCTTATTGATCGGCTACAAAAGGTACAAAATAAAATTTTAAAGGTTCTTTTCAGAAAACATAACCACTACAAATCTACTAAAGAATTATACAAGGAACACAGAATTTTAAATGTAACTAAATTGAGGAACTATATTATTATACATAAAAATTACTTTTGCAACGATTTAAAAATTAAAGATGAATTTAAAATGAGTTTCCTTCGCGATAAAACATTAAGGTTCCATATTCCACTAATTAAAAATAATTATGGCTCAAAAACTAAAGATCATTATATTCCAACAATTTTCAATTTAATTCCATCAAAATTACTAGATTTAACTCAGTACACTTCAATCAAACACAAAATAAAAGAATGGCTAATTAACAACTAAGGTATAGTTTTATTTTTTAATTATTGTGTTTTTTTTTTCTGTGTCTGTGATTATTATTATTTTTATATTTTTTACCATACTGTGTGATTTAATTTTGTTGTATAGATTTTTCTTTATCTTGATTGTGAAATTGTCTAAATGTGTAGCCAAACAAGGACTTTTATAGACCTTCGGCAACACTCTTTGAATAAAGGTTATTATTATTATTAAAAAAAAAAAATTTGTTCAGGTGCCTGTTTGTTCGACTGCCTATTTGACCGCTGCCTAAATTGCGGTGCATGTGCGTCCTACATCCTGAAAAAATACCCCTTGAAAAAAAATATTCTTGGATAAAATACAACCCAGTTGATTTAAGACAACTAAAAATTTTATTTTGTCAAAGCAGTGTAAAAGAGTGCCATTCCAGCACGAATGGCCCCTTGAGTGAAACCGGGAGGAAAGACGTGCCATTTCTACTACAGTTGGCGTTTGTTTGTTTGTTGGAAACCTCTTTCCTCGCTTCCAGGTAGTTTAAGGGCCCCCGCGCACTAAGCAACCAGGTCGATGCGGCCAATGGCAATTCTTACAGTATATGTAGCATCGCACACTTAGCCACCGCGGCCAGTTATTCGCAGCGACCACTGGAATCCCGGGCGGCGTGCAGGCGACCACAAGGCGACAATGCTTCCTCCGAGTTCATTTTTCACCTCATGGTCGATAATAATCAAGGAAAAACGGACGTGGCCGCGACGCACGTTGCCGTGTTTTTTGGTCGCGACGACCACTGGCCGCCTAATGCCTTTATGCTAATGTATTGGGCCCTTAATGCTGCTGCTTGAAGATTAACACGAATTTGGATAACGCGCACAAGATGAGATAATTTCAAACGTATTTCGTACCTACAACCCTCAAAACCTAATTTTCGAGGTACGTTTTCCACAAAGTAAACATAGTCACTCGTTAGACAATTAGCTACATGGGGTCGCGTCTCAGATAGATAGGTGAGACCGTGCATGGAAACAAAGTCTGGAACAAAAAACACTAACGGAAAAACACAACTACGGAAAAGATAACAGCGGGAAAAAAAATAACTATTATGTCGCTGTTTTTTTTTTTTTTGTTATAGGTTAGGTGAGTTTAGGTCAGTTGCCTCGGCTCGAATTTCACCAGGCAGGCCAAGGAAGTTTCACCAGGAAACTTATTTTTTCTGCGGCTTATGATCCGTTTGGCAAATTGTAACTAACAACACAAGTTTTCTGCGGGCCTTTATCATTTGACCTTGCGTGTGGAAGACACTGGTTGCTAAAATATATATCGGATACTTTAATTCACATTTTGTAATTTGTTATACAAACAGGATTTGCGGTATTTCTTAAGTATTTTTTTCCGGGATAGTTTTTCTGGGGGTATTTATTCCAGGTTTTTTTTTGCTGTGGTATTCTTTCTTAGATGCCGGACAAGTATACCTTTTGCTGAAAAACGTGTTGGGATAAATTCCTCAAACCATAAGGTGTAGGATAAAATCCCCTCTCCTCTAACCCCCCCCCCCCCCGAAAAAAAGGGGAAAAAAAACAATTTTATTAAAATAAGCCATTTAAAGCGAAGCAAAGAAAAAACTTCGACGAAAAAAGTCCTAAAAAATATCCGGGGAAAAAGAAATCTGAGAGGAAAAATATGACGGAAATATGGGCAAAAAGGTGCAGGGCTGAAAAATTGCTCTGAAATTTGTTCCGTGATGGAACTTACCCTTCTTGGTGAAATTCGAGCCAAGGCAACAGACCTACCTAACCATACATAGCATACCATAACTATAGCGTATCCATACCATAACAACGGCCGCAATGATAAAACAACAAAATAAATTTAATTCCCCGATGGTACCCAGTAGCTTTTTCGTTGGACTTTCTCATCGAGACCTTTCTTCCCCACGGCCTTTCCATCTCTGCAGCAAACTAAAGCTTGTGTAGACGATTCGGCTCAATTTTGAACCTTACTAAACGAAATTTCCCATTTTATGATCCGAAACCAGGATGAAAAAAGGAAAAAGAACAAATCCTGAGATTCGAACATGCGGGCGAATCAATTTACGTTTTATCTTTCTAAATTTTTTCGCATGACCCCCACCCTTCCCCCAAAGAATAAAACGGCACAAGCAGGGACAAATCGTACTTAATTTATCGAATCGAGATCTACGGATTTGCTACTGCTAGCCTAACCGAACTAAATCATAGACTGCAAAAAATTCAAAAATGAAGTAATCAAAATTCTTTTTAGAAGACTTCTTCTTTAGAAGAATCACTTCACTCTGCTAAACAGATATACATTTGTATAAGAGAAAACTTCATATAGCTAAAATAATAAGAAAAGATTTATTAGACCAAAACAAAAAAGTTTTACAAATCAATGCTAAAAATTTTTTTTAAAGCTTGGCTTTCTGTATTTAATTCAAATCGCGAATCAACTTACAGTCTTAAGAGTTGCCTAATTCGAATCGAATTGAATCGTGACTCGTTGCCTACTGTACTTAATTCAAATCAAATCGGTGTAGAGCCAAATCGCGATTTGAATGTGAATCGCCAACTCAAAAAAAAAAAAGTGTTGCCTAATTCGAATCGAATCAGTGTAAATTTTGACTAATTCGAATCGAATTGAATCGCAAATCATTGGCTACTGTACTTAATTCAAATCAAATCGGTGTAGAGCCAAATCGCGATTTGAATGTGAATCGCCAACTCAAATCCAAACGAAAGTGTTGACTAATTCGAATCGAATCGAATCGTGAATCGCTGGCCTCTTATAAATCGCGATTCTCACTTTTCTGCAAAACTGCAACTTAAAATCGTGATTTGCCGTACACAAGTGAATACTTAATGAGAGTTGAATCGATTCGATTCAGTTGGAATTCATACCGATTCAATCTTGAATCACCACAACAGTTGCGGTTCCTTACTTCCAAATCGCGATTTGGTAATGATTTTGTAGAATTTTTGGTGATTGAATCAAATCACGATTCGATTTGTGCCCATCACTGGTGCAGACCGCCCTCCGTCACCTAATGGCGGCTGCATAGCCCGTCGTCACCTCCAGAGGAAGGATGAGGATGAATACGAGTAGACGGCGAGAGGGACAATTTAGCCGGAGAAATCCAAGTGGAAAACCCAGGATCTTTGACATGCCACAATCGACATGAGCACGAGGCACCACAGGGCCCTTCTCTTCCCGAAAATGCCAGGGGGTGGACGAGGCCAGGATCGAACCCGGAACTCCCAGGCAGAAAGCGGTCGTGCTATCCGCGCGCCCTCCTTGCAGCACGCTCTTCCCGAGGGATGGCGCCCTCCTACAGCACGCTCTTCCCGAGGGATGGCGCCACTGTGAACACCGCCACGATTCGGCACGGTGCTTCAGCATTGAGTGTCGTATCTGCCTAAACTTACTCTCTAATCTGTGATTTTTATTTTACTTACAAACTGTTACATATTTATAAACTGTTATAAATAAATAGATGCCATTTATCGTTACCGTAATTTGGGTTTTACTACTGTGCCAGTTTCGTTTTTTCTGTATTGGTTCAGTTTTTTTTTTATTTTTTTACCCAGCATCCCCTTCCCCTCCGATTATTTATCCCCCTCCCCACCAGATTTTCCCCATAGCCTAGTTTTTAGATTTTTATTTTACCCACATATTTTGTTTACGAAGCTTTTCGTTTTCCTTGGTTTATTCTTCCTAAATAGGAAATTAGTTCAAAACCTTTGATATATACATGTAAGTTATTTTAACTACCAATTAAGGATACATTTAAGCAATACGACCTTCTTGTTATTCACTAGGCTATCGTTATTTATTTACGAAGAGTTCCACATTTCACTAAAGGAATGAGGCAGTATAAAAACAATTCAGCATTTTAATAACGGGTGTAAACACGAAGTAAAACAATAATTTTAAACTTAGATTCAAAATTGTCATTTCTTCATAAATTTCCAAAATGTTTCTATTCTTGTACCAAGAACGATTGCTAGAGGTGATCAAACGACAGTCGAAAACCCACCTTGTAGCGAGAATTAGTAATCCCATTATGGATTTATCGAATCAAAAACAAACAATCGAATGCTGGCATTTAGAAATCGTTCCGCCATTATTCAGTGCACTAATTGTTTGGTCATAAATCGAAGCGGCGGTCATGCCACGTGCGTCACACCTCACGTGGTACTCGATGAGAGGATCTCCCTCTGCATCGTTGCCATGGTTACGACCAACAGACAACTCAAAAGCCGCGTGTTCTATTTTAAGGAGACAAGCAACCAACGAATTTGGTAGTAAAAGTTAGTGAGAGAGAATTTACTCGTAAACACGTCATAATTAGCTGTTACCTAACTGTAATGACCAGTGACGCCAACCAAGCTACTTAGCCGTAAGCTTTAGTCATACACAACAAACTATTTTCGCACGGCTCAAGGTTATTTGTTCAATGCCGGTGCAACCCAACTTCCTTGAACATGTAAAGGGGATTTACGGTTTAACGATGCACGTGATTTCATTCACCTGCTTTATGAAAGAAACCACTCTTTCCCCTAACAAGAAGGGGGGGGGGGGGCAGTAAATTTAACTGTAAAGAGATAATCAAGGTTCTGTAAAAATCTCTGATGCGTAAAAATGCTTACGGAACTGAAAATCTTATGCTATCATACCATGAGGAAGGTAAAAATGGTTACAGTAAAGAAATTTCCGAAGGAATAAAAACATAGTCACTTAGGAAATTTGACGTAGGAATTACGTAAAAACATACGCTTTCAGTGAGAAATGAAAAAGAAATCTGTCACCTTGCACTCGTCTAATTTTAGGTGGGCTACCAATGAAAAAAGCTATTCCAGTATAGGCTACAACCACAAATCTAAAAAAAAAAAAAAGAACGGGAAGAGAAAAAAGCTAAGAAAAAAAAAAGCCTTCAGGAAAAAACGTTCGAAAATCGTTTCCTGGTGAAGTTCTTTCCCCTGCCAGGCGAAATTCAAGCCAAGGCCTAACCTAACCTACAATGACACGAAAAATACAAAAACGATAAAACAATTTTTCCTTCGGCTTTTTTTCTGCAGCTTCCTTCCCGCGGGGTCATTATGCATCAGATGATGAAGAGTAGACCATTTTGGATTTAATTATTCTCCAAAGACCTCCATAGCGTACTTGAAAGTAACACACAAAATGTCAAGATGTTTGCTAAATTATTTGCGGATAATTGTAGAAGAGCGTGTTGCAAAAATGCTGAAATAACTTTTTTAAAAGACTTTTCCTGAAAAGTCAGTTTCAAAACAAACAGCGCTTGGGCAACAAATGTAGGCAGTCTGTTGATAAAATGAACTCGTGATTAATCTTTGAATCAAGTGTATGGGTGAAGATGGGAGACTCGGGCTGCTGCTGTTGAGAAAAGGTGCGAACCTTTAATGCAGTTCGTGCCACAGGGCCTTGTCATCCGTCGTTCACGCGTCGCATGGATACAGCACTATACATATAATGAAAGGGGTGAAACTAGGCAGAAAACGTATCGCAGGACAACTGGGCGTTTTTCAATTTTACTCTTACGTGCAATCATCATCATGGAAGTCGCTTTTCACGTATTTATTGATAACTTCTATTCATTTTAGAAGTCATTATTTGTACTTGCGACCTGAGAAGCGTTTTAACATTGAAGTAAAAGCCCCGGCCATTACCGGAAGTTGACTGGGATAGCAAAAGCAACTCAGATCGCTCTGGACAACCTAGTGGTACAAATGATGACTTAGAACGTGAGACATGTTAACAATAAAGGCGTTTACGCGAGTTCCAGTGATTATAATAGTGATCATAAAAAAGAAAAGAATTGTTCTACGATAGGAATTTTGGCTAGTTTCACCCCTTTCATTATTAAGTAAAGCACTGTATCCATACGATGTGCGAGCAATGGACGCAGACGACAAGTCCCTGTGGTTCATGCTGAAGCTTCAAGTGACAGCCATATGCTAGCAATGCGGCACGTGGGTTCTTCCATGTTTACGGACACGTGGAAGAGAGTGATCGCAGTGTCAGCTTAGCAAGGGAAACGTTAGGCCAAGTATTTGTACACAAATGACTTCAATGTCTGCTAATCGCTGATGACCATCCTGACAATCTACACCATCCACACAAGTACAGTGACTACATCTGTTCGGGGTCATCACAAGAAAGCCAGCTACAGGAGCCCGATTCCACCAGCGCAACTGTCAGTTAAATGTGTCTCAAGGATATCAATTTTTTTTTATAAGGTGTTAGCTAAAAGTAGCTATATCTCCTTATCGGCTGCAACATGGAGTAATATGCGCTCAACTGGCCTCAGAACGTTTTAATGGGCGAGAAGAGCAAATTGGCCATGGAGGCAACTGACTCGAGTTTTCGTATATTTTGGGGTTGATCGTATCTGCTCATGCTGCACTGGTATGATACTTCCGAAATTGAATGCATAATATTTTTATCAACTATCGTACTCTTCAAACAGTTAAATAATTATTAAAATGAAAAATTTTTAAATGGTAAAGAACAGTTAATAGATAGCTAAGGTAGATACTCAGATTTCCTGAGCAAAACGCTGCAAACGCCATGTTGTTATCTCGAACAATTCCCATTGGAATTTCAGCATTGCCAATACCCATCTGATACCCCAAATATCGGCAACCGAACCGATCCGATCAGGTATCAACATCGGCATGACCTTAGTATCAACATTATAATTAAGCTGAGGTACGACCAGTGGGTTCTTTATCACCACTAAAAAGTTATATAGTGAGAGCATGTAATTGGGCAAAACTAAATGCTGGAGAATTGCAGAATTGGTTGCGCAAAGCAATCAGTATGAAGATACAGTTGTCGCTAGTCAAACAGACCCTATTGCCAGGTACACCAAAAGATACCCCTGACTGGCAAAACATCGCTCATCATAACCAAGAGACCCTACACGCATGGGAAACTCTTCTTTTGGTTAAGAAGATTGGCTGGTTTGGCTGGTAAATCAGTCTTCCCCAAACTCTTTTAATTTCGCTCATTTGCTATGGAGTTAGAACTGTGGTTTGCAGGAGGTTGTTTAGAAGACCCAAACGTTATTTATTGACATATACTACAGGAAGAAGGAATTTGTTGATCTTCAAACCAATGCACAGAACCTTTTTGACGTGGAGAAGTGCGATCAAACATCGGCAAATACCACCCAAAACTCAAACGCAACTGCAAGCTAAAATGGCATAAGATGCTTCACTCCCTGTCACACGCTACCATTAGAGATCAGTGGTCAAGACGGGAAAGTTTGAATGAGTGCAACGATCAATCTGATGTGAGCAGAGCAGAAAAAACGAAAAGTTGATATGGCTGACGAAAACAGGCAGAGCAATTCCACACCTAACATCATACAGAATATTGTTTGTCGAAAATTTCCACAACGTAACTATTTTAAATATTTTGAAGTAAGAGTTTCGTCAAATTTAAAGCAACTACAAAATTTTTGTCTTCACCATGAAAAAGTATTTTGTCATGAGTCGATTCAGAATTTTTTGCTGCATCCTTTCAGAAGGCACAAGAAGGAAATCACAGCTTTACTGTTGATCTTGGGAATGAAATTTTTAAAGAATGTAAAGTCTGGGCAAAAATTATGTCCCATTTGTGATGTGCTATAACATCACACTTAGGTTGTTCTTTCAAAAAGGGTAATGAACGTAGGCTAACAAACCCATGAGCGGTACAAAAGGCAAGAGAAATAAAAGTTATGTATGGTAGGTAGCCTACCTATACTTCCATCACCTCGAACACAGCAGGGAAAAAGAGTAAGTGACGATGTGAAACAAAGGGTGATTAACTTTTAATGCGAGTGATGAGGATATTTCAAGAGTGTCTCCTGGGATCAAAAAGATTGTGTAACAATAAAGGTTGCTGGTGTATGCACTCAAGACACATTACAGATTGCTTTCAGCTAACTTGCATGAATGAACTCCACCTAAAGAAACAACGAGCCTGAAAATAGGAGTTTCAGCAAAAGGGACATATTCCTGTGTTTGATGTTAGTGGCATCAGAATGAGAAATTCCTCACAGCAACGCTGCATGTGCATTCTGAAATAACAGAGCAGATGTCAAAGTGTATTTGTGGTACGTTGGGAAGAAGCTGCTAAAGACACATTCTGCATTCTAGGACATCGTAAAAAATGCCCAGACAGCAGCAAAAGTTTGAAGCTATTTCTGACTGAATTGATTGTACAGGCTGTCATTCAAAAAGGCTGACCATTTCTGAACTGAATTGTTTGAAAAGGCCGGTCATTCGAAAAGGCTGCTTACTTCTGATCGGATTATTCGAAAAGGCTGCTCATTTCTGACCAAATTATTCGAAAATGCTGATATCACACAGGCGAAAGATGAAAAACATTAAACTACCGGGTTGCACCGTCTAATATTTGTTTCTATTACTTTACAAAACTATACACATTACCTATATCCACCCTACCTCCCCTATTGAGTCACCATCATGACATACAAGATGTCACCATGTCGCGCCTCAGCGTTTTTATGGTTCGTGGTGCGCAGACACATGCGCACTGGTTTACAAGGTGGCAGGATAAATAACGAGAGGAAGTATTGAAGGCAAGAAGGAGTTATGTTAACAATTAAGTATCAGTAAACAATATGACTGAGGTGGGTATGTGATATCGGGAGTTATTTTGTTGTTTTTTGCTTAATTTTGAACGCACTTCCTGAGCTAACGCGTGTCAATTGCAAATTAATAATTTACAGATGAGTATAAAGTACTTGAATGAAAAGGCTGATTGAGATTTAGATGATAAAGTGTATGACAAACAATGGAGCCCTGCATAGCCTACTGACAGAACTACTTCCTGACCTTTCTGTAGTTTGTGACTATTAAACTAGGCCTATTGACTGCACATCCCTTCATTTCTAAGGCTCAAGTTGCATTCCTTCGAGGCTTAAGAAAATCTGCTACCAACAACTTTTAAGATCGTAACTGAATTTTGCTGCAAGTTACGGCTTCGTAATACAAGATGCTGTACAAGGTCACCATTGGAATAATGCAATGCTTGTACTGCATATTACAAGCATGGATATACATGTCAGCCTTATGTTATCTCGACTAGAATTACAAAAAAATCTAACTTATGCCACCATTTAACAGATTTTGGAGTGAAGGCAGAATGGCACTTCGTTAGAATCCGTAGTGAAGGCACAAATCCTCAGATGAAAAGGGGGAGGGGTTCGAGGGGTAAAAACACACACAAAAAAAGCAAATGGTATTATGCATGTTGAAGTGGCTGACTGGGGGCGAGGGGGAAGTAGCCACTACTCTCGCTCACACCTTCCCACCCCCTAAAAAAAAAAAAACCAACTACCGGAGGCGTGATCACTTAGCCTAAACCCTCTAGAAACACACATGGCGGGCGCCCCTTCCATCATTTCTGTAAATGACACAGGCGCCCTTTCCTATCTAGTCCGACTCTGCTCGTGATGGTAAATTATAGTGAGACTGATCAACAGCTTGTAGCATACTACAGATCAGATCATGACATTCGAGATGTTGAACTGGTTAAAGAAATAGAAGAAATTGAGTAACCAACTGGAATTTTTGATCAAATGACCCTCATGACTTTCTGATTAACCCCGAAAAATATGAAAACTCCTACATGACCATTTCGCTCTCCTTGTAAGGTCCATTTGTGTTCTCAGGCCATTGCAAGCGCCAAATGTCCCTAAATGCTAAAATATTTTTTTTTTTTACCGATTTTGACATGCCAATACAAAAGTTTTTTTTTAATCGTCTCTACAGGACCTGCAATTGGTGGAAGAGCCAAAATCAATAACAGGTTGAAAACTAACAAACATGAGAAAAAAGATTGGACGTGGACAATTTTGTCCTACACAACTAATGTGGCAGAATGACGGTTGGGGACGAGCCAGGAATGAGCTCTTCCACGACCAAGTATTTACTTATGAACTTGTGAAGGCTACTTGACTTGTCATGATAAATAAACCTGGTTAGTGACCCAAGCGGCTACGCACGGCCATCTGGACCAGCTGTAGGCCTACCATTTTAAAACATTTGTTGGCCTGTGTTTATGCCCTATGTCCAATATATCTTACTGTAATTTAAAATCCATCAGTTTCCTCAAATTATAGGCTAACCTCTCGATTAGGAAACATCATATTAGTCAATAGTCAACACTTTGTGTGTGGGAAGGCGTCATTGATTGCAGGCTAATTTTTCGAAATATATAGCTATGGTCCATACAGTGAAAACTCGAATCGTCCAAAAAAGAAAAGAACACCAAAAAGTTCGCTTAACTTCACTTCGAGGACACCTACTTCGTCCTGCAAATTTTCGACATCCCTCACATGTCTTCTTCAGGCCTTGAGGATGTTCGGACTTTGAACTACAGGCCTTGAGGATGTTCGGACTTTGAACTACATCGTTCTTTCTGACCACTTGTGCATTCGAACTCGTTCTGACCACTTTAGCATTTGAATTCGGCCGCTCTCATAGCCTCCTGTATTGATCAGCCGGCACTTGATAGTGGGAATTGCGTGCAGGCTGATCAATACAGGAGGCTACGAGAGCGGCCGAAATCAAATGCTAAAGTGGTCAGTACGAGTGCGAATGCACAAGTGGTCAGAAAGAAAGACGTAGTTCAAAGTCCGAACATCCTCAAGGCCTGAAGAAGTCATCTAAGGGATGTCGAAAATTTGCAGGACTAAGTAGGTGTCCTTGAAGTGAATTTAAGCGAACTGTTTGGTGTTCTTTTTTTTGACGAGACTAAATTTTTTCTGCAAGCATCAAAATTTATTTCAGAACCCAAGTCTGCCAATTCAATTCCTAATACCCCCCCAGCTCAAATTGTCAAAACGTGAGGCACAGTCTGTCCTACATCCACCTGCTGGAGAGATGAAAGGTGGGCAGTCAACTAGCTTGTATTAGTGTTGGGCGGTACCCGAAATTTTTGTGACGGTGCCGGTACCAGCCTAGGTACCGCGGTACTCGGTATTTAACGGTTCTTAAAATTTGGCGGTAGGCTACTTCCTTCGGTACCTCCGGTACCAACGGTATTTTTATTTAAATAGCCTAATCAAACTAATTAAGGTTGGAAATGGAATCATCAATTTCATTTACGTAGCCCCTTCCCCCCTCCCAAAAAAATACACGTAAAAAATAATCACCAAGTAGACTACTGCCCTCAATTTTATTTTTCAGCTGATTCTTGCTCTGGTTGTAGCATCTAAGTTACAGAAAATTTGCTACACTTTTGAACATTGTTTAGCATTCAAATTTTACCATTGTTGATCTTGGCTGATTATTACACTGCTTTGAGCCCTACAACACAAGGACTGACTGAACTATTGTTATAATTTTAGCGCCTTTTTTCATATTAAAACAATACGGTTATTTGGTACCGTTTGGTAGCACCATACACCTTGAGAACAGGTATACTGCCCTACGCTAGCTTGTATTCTTATCTTTGTCAAGATTATTACAATGTTGCTTGTGCTTTTATATGGAAAATATTTTCGATCTAGTTACCCCCCCCCCCCCAACTAGCTATCCGTGTGAATGTTGGGTGATAAAAGAGAGGGGATTACAACACTTGCGATCATGCCAGTTTTGACTTAGGCCTAGGCCGTACTACAATAATAGGCCTTTCTTTAAGCCTCTAAAAAATACAAAAAGAACAATAAAAACCTTTGCACCCAGATTTTATACATGCACTAAAAAGAATTTAAGCTTTACCCATTTTCGTACAATTTATTGTCACTAGATGCCATTGTTAGCGAAGCGTGTTCAACTAGCCTAGCACAGTTGAACTAACTCGAGTGCATTTTTTCAGATGTTCTATTTTCCTTTTTTTTTTTATAAAATGTTTGTTCTTTTTTAGGAAAAATTAAAAAGTACAGCCTACACACTAGGCTAACAAAAAAAAGACGGTACTCAAATTGGTAATCTCAAATTATTATTGTAGCTTATAAAATACTGTAGGTAATGGACAAGGGGTTGCTCACTTCAGAAGATTCCGATTACAATTTCCACGATTTTCAGTTATTGTAAAAAACTAGTAACCGGTTGGCACAGTGGAATTTTGAAGACATTACAGAAGATTCCACACAAATCACCCTAGGACGACACCAATCGTTGGTCTACTGTTTTTCTATTGTTGAATTTCATTGACTTTCCTTCTCCTCACTCAGAACAACCACCGTGGTGTACACAAAATTACGAAAAGTTACCAGTCATTACTGCTTCATTTCATTTCATCACTGATCTTACTCGTACGTTGAATCTGGATGCTCCATTTTATGTCTAGGTCGGTGCCAAGTTCTGGCCTCACAAGCTGGTGCATCTTGGTGTAGCTTGGGCTAGCCAGATTCATGAGTGGCAACTCGTTCCGCTCGTGTCGATCAATGGCAAGAGATTCCAAGGCTCTCAAGTGGTTGTCACTTGCGGGACTGTATTTGAGCAGAATCGTAGTTTCACACCAATCTTTCTTTGTTGGCAGCTGAATTAGCACGTTCTCTGATGCACACTGAAAGCTGTCTCCTTGTTTCTTCTAGGCTGAATACGAGGCTGTACACTCCCTGCAAAGGATTTTGTAGACAACACTTCGTCCTTGGGTGCTTGGGGCTCATCCGCAAGAAATCCGGGGGGGGGGGGGGGGTGTATAGTAACCTTCATAAGATTTCCAGTGATTACTAATGACTTGCCTGGGATTTCCAACGACGCGGCCAGTAATTTGTAATAATTTGCAAATTTCCAGTGATTTCTAATAGCTTGCTCGAAATTTTCAGTGACGTCTGGGGAATGCCAGTGATTTCCCTTGGATTTCTGATGCCTGTGATAGCCTCTCCGGGGATTTACAGCAATATCCAAGAATTTCCAGTGATTCCAACGATTTGCCTGGTTTCTAACGATGTCTGGGGATTTACAGTAGGCTAATTTCCGTGGATTTACAATAATATTGATAGCGGTTATCCGAGGAGGACAAGGGTTTCCTCACTTCGGAAAATGGTCTAGGGAGACAATCGTGTAGGCCTATCTGCTAACTTCCAAAACTACAAATTTATCTTCTTCAGGCGCTCCAAGGATTGTTTTGAACTCTGGTTACATCTTGTAACTTCGTCTCTATTAACGCCAAGGTTGAACGCGAGCATGACCTCTGGTATATGTTGGGCCACGCACGTTCGTCGATCTCCCATTCTGTCTGCAGAATCCAGTCCAGTTCTCTGCTCACTAGCTGTAAAATGTTAGGACTGGACGAATCACTATAGGCAATATTCATTAGAGGAACACTGCGAACCATGATGTTGTATTGCAAGTGACTCTAAACATCGTAGGCGTTGGACACTCACATTACTCGAGTACAGATGAGTTTTTGTGTTCCCCTATTCAATTTCGTGATCAGTGTCCATGCAAACAAGCTTTGAGCGCCTGAAGAAGACAACTGCATAGTTGCTGAACTGAGCAAATGCGTGAGTGTCTCAGTTTTTGAAAGTGTGTTCTTTTGTTGAGTCAGGACATTAATATGAGTGATTTTTAAAGTAGGCTATACTAACCAGCGGCTTTTCCGGAAAAAGGTACAAAGCAAGATTGCATTTGCAAGATTTCCAGGTATTACCAAAGATTTCCATGTATTACTAAGGAAACTCCAGGGATTTCCCCTAATGAGCAATCCCTCGCCAATGGATTTTAATTGTTTTTCTTTTTTAAAATGCTTATTATAGAAAAAACAAGCATAAATCACATTCATTCATTCATTCATTTCAGGGGAAGCAAACAACCAAGCCCTTTAATCCTTATCAAAATCAGATAACAATTATTTTTTTTATTCGCATGACTTTTGTTTATCCGTTTCGCGCCAATGTTTATCACTTTTTATTCAAATATTACGGTCATGGGATACAAATTAATAACTAACTGGATGGGCAGTACCATCCTGTATCAAACGGTATATAAAAATCAAGAAAATGACAACTCTGTTTTTAAGACCCCATCAATTTTGATTCGAAAAAAAATAAATGCGCCAGATCAGTTTAAAAAAAATCGCTAGTACATGCTGACAAATATACTGCTATAATAATAACACGATAGCCTATAAATCAGGTTTTTTCCCCGATTTTTCTTCAAAAATCATTTAATAAACCCACAAAAATGCATGAAATAATCGGCAATCATGATATTTACGCAAATATTTACACATTCACCATGCATAAATCCATACCACACTACATCCACAGCAATAAATCTGATATTTAATAAATACGGGGGAATAGCAAAACGTTTACAGGAATCGTATTTCATTTAAAATAGACAAATTCCCTCCAAAACAATTCACTCAATGTTACGTACCAATCCAGCATTTACAGTTAAGCCTAACTTCAATAGCCAATCTGTTGTGAGAAACACTACGAGAGCTCTCCGCTCTCATTTTACGCTTTTAAACATTCAAATTCTCACTTACCTGAAACAACGAGTGCTTCATTTGGGCCAACTGTGTGTATATTTCCCATGATTAAAAGAAATATCACTAATTTATCATATACTTTTCATAATAGACAAAATTCTAGTCTGCTTTAGGACAACTCCCAAGCCAGCCTCGCAAGGCGCTTCACAAATGCAGCGAGTAATTCAAGGTGTTAAAATCGAGAATTTATCATCGATGATAATATTACACTAAAGCACTCGTAGCAAATAGTTTCTCTTTACGCCGTCAAATTTAAGAAACAAATGGAAAGTGGCGCTGCAATCGTGGTATCGTCAACGTGTATATTCTATGCATTTATCAATGGTATTAGAAATCCGCAAGTCGTTAGCGGGAGTTCGAGGATTTTGACGTACACAATGAAAATTATTAAACAAGCTTATTTATTGCAATTTTATTAATTAAAGCATACTATTTTACCTGAAAAGATATAAACGACTAATATCTTATTTTATTTCACAAACAAAGTTGAATACATTTTTAAAAACCATTCTACCCGTAAGCCAATTCGCGGACCGGGCGTGTGCAATCGTTATCAAACTACATAATTGTTTTTTATACGAATAATTAAATATTGAATACATAACTTCGTGTTTAATAATGGTCATGATCATTTATTAATATTCTCTCTACTCTTTAAAAAAAATTAACACCATGAATTTATTTTCTTACGAGTGTTGTTTATCGAGTAGTCACGTTGAATTCAAAGCGTGAAATCATTTTCCGACTTCCTTTCATATCCGTATTTCGGAGGAGGGGAAGGAGTACGTTTGGCATTTATTTTTCGGATCGTGAGTTCAATTTTGAACTTAGGACGAAGATTATTCAACTAGAATGTTGGTAAGTACTTTATGAAAGCGATATAGACAAGATATAGGCGTAAATAATCTGCTAAGTATGCATTGGTATTGTGTTACTCTTGACGTTAGGCTTAAGTGCTGCTGTTCAAAACATGAAAGTGTTGCAATTAGTTGCTTTAAATCATTGTGCAAGTTTGGCGGTCGTGTTAAAAGATGGGAATATTTAAGGGTTTCCTCTGAAATTTAAGATATCAAATAAAGTTATCAAAATGTATCGTCGTTTCCAAAATAGAAGACAAGACAAAGGATGGTAATATGAATAGCTTGAGTTTTTGACGTCGAAACTTATCAGTACGGTATGATCTAAAAATTTCGGAAGTTCTAACTTGAGTAAATAAATGTGCCAATGGAACGGATATTCCTAATGTGTATTTTGTTGATTTTCCAGGCCTCTATGATGAGTGATTGTAGCGATCTTGATAGGTGAGTATTTTTATGCTTTTGAGCGAAAAGTTTAAAGACTGCTTCGACTCTATTGGATTGCACAGAATATTAGCTAGGATTATTAGGTGTTACGAAAGCTACTTTCTAATGAGACTGATTGCTTCTTCGGCCGTACAATTCCTGTCGGGAGGGCCTGCGGTTGACTGCAGTGCTATTGAAGACCACGACAAAATGTCACACAACGATAGGTGTTGACAGTGAGAAACCTCAGTGAGGGCCACTAAGCTGCAACTTTTGAGCTAGATCTTGCAGGGAATCCAGCATAGCTATCCCCAATTCAGCTCGCGCTCAGCAGATCTATAAAAGTTAGACTCTCTGGGGCAAACTATTCCTTTGGGTATAAATTCAGTGTGCGCCGCCATTCGTTTCTTGTTTTCTTTTCGAGTAATCCGGGGAAAACTGGTCGTAGCCGATTACAACGGAACTAGTAGATGGCAGTTAAGACCTCCCAGCAAGGACTGCAGACGAGCATTGCTTTGTTTCGGCCATTTTTCCTGCCGCGTGATCCTGTCGTTTTTGTGTGCTAGTAGCGTGCTAAATTGTCTCTAATGCAACTAATAGGCTACATCCAATGTTGAGAATGACGCACGGTCCCAAACATCTAGTAATCCTTGCTGTTATTACCAGTCAAGCGAATTTCCTTGACAAATTCCTTTATCGTGGGCAAATCTTAGCCCCTGTTGAAAGATACCCCCCAATCCCCACGCTTCTAGAATACCTTTTTGCGAAATGCTTAGTATAGGAACTGGTAGTGGGGTAATGGGCGTATGGAACTCGCTCTTGCAGCAGTCTGGTCATTTTCAAGAAGCTGCTGTGCAGATGGTTTCTGTATTCCTACACATTGTGATCAGCAAACTTCGTGTTCACTTTTATTTGAGCACACTAATGAGTATGGTGTCGCTGCTAGTCTCATCCCGCGCTATACTGAGTAGAAGTGCCTTTATTAACTGAAAGTAGCTTACAGCGGCTGCATTAAGAGACTACGCTCATTGACTGGGATTGTTTGCTTTTAAAGGAATGTTTTTCGTTAAAAGACCACGTCTTTGCTAATGTGCTTCTGTTTCCTAATAATTTTTTTATTCCATTTCTACAACTTCAAAATCTTTGCAGTTGTTCAGATTTGCTTGCTAACCGTTTTAGTTAGTTCATGACATTTGGTATTTTTTTTTCAGACAAATTGAACAATTGCGTCGTTGTGAGATTATAAAAGAGAGTGAAGTGAAAGCGTTATGTGCCAAAGCTCGAGAAATTCTAGTTGAAGAGAGCAACGTTCAGAGAGTTGATTCTCCTGTCACAGTAAGTTCCATTAGTTGCTGCCACCATTTGCACAATGTGTTAAAAAATAATAACGTACGTGTATCTACGTTTGGCATATATAAATCCTTTAAATTATTGGTGCTAGTCTAGTTTATCAGATCACCCCTAGTTTTGAAGAAATGTCTAAAAATGTAGCTGAAATTTTTTTACTCCCTTGCCTTCTTACTGCCCGTCCCCCCCAACTCACCCTAGTAATTCTTAGGGCCATGCCAGCAACGTGTGGGTAATTTGCTGTAGCCATGTCTGAGACTATGCATGTGCTAAGAGGGCTCGAAGATTTGTGCCTCTTCCTCCTACAGGCATACGTGCCCCGTGTGAGAAACTGCTGCGATGTGCGACGTATGTCGCAGAAAATTCCGGGCGGCCGCAGAAAATAATCGCGGTTAACTTTTTTTTACCGTAAGCCGCACATTTGTAGATATATGCGGAAAAAACGATAATTTTGCTAAATATTGACCGATTGTGACGTTCAAATAAACCATTTTAACCCTTTTTTCGCCAGCTTTCCCATGGTGCAAACCACAAGTCACTATCTCCACCCGTTCTGAAGTTATTTATAAAAAAAAAAACATTTAACTTAACATTTTTTAAACAAACGGTGGCTTGCAATATACCCTGTGTTTGTGAAGTTTCTTATTTCTAAAAAAAAAAAAAAAAACTCTGTTTAAATAGCGTCTGAAGCAATACATAAAACATGGGATCTGTGATTTGTAATATTTGTATGAGAAGACTTGGGTGGGGGAAGAAGGGGGTTCACCTGATGGTACTTTTAAAAGTGTGGGCACGTCTGATATGTGAGTTTTTGTGAAACGGAGTGGCTCTCCTGCAGGATACAGGATTACAAAGAAATTTAAAAAATAATATTTAGTTGCCATGTACGGTACTTATTTCTACAAGCATTTAAAAAATTTTACTGGGGATAAAGTAATGGGGGAAAAAGTTATAGGTTTTTAATGATTTTGATGCTTTGCCATACTTACAAAAAAGTTAAAAATTGTCACTTCAAAGGGCTTGTTTCCTTCAAACATTCCAACACCGGAAAAATTAACCCTGCAGAAAAATGTTTAGGTTACAAACCTGCGTCGCAGAAAGCTGTGGAACATTATAACACTGGGCATACGTGTAGACCAGTCCCTAAGATAAGCTTGTCAATAAACTTGAAAGAAATTCAATGTGGCCTCCTTTTAGTTAATGTGATGACGGTGCTTAAGAAACATTTTTAAAAGTTTGGAAGCCCTAAAATTGAAGTCGGCAAAATTTGCCATCGGTTGAATCTTGGCGGTAAAGAGGGATTGGAAGGACCATTACTGCACTTTCTCGAATATGTTTTGCTGTTTCTTAGTTACGAAGTCTAGTGCAAAATGGTAGTTAACTCGTTACACTTTAAAAAAAAAAATGCTGTAAGCCTTTCTTTTGAAAGGTCGGTCTTCCAGTCTTGTAATGTTTGGAACCCTGGGTCTTGTAACTAACTCTTGTGTTCAATTTTTTTTTTCAGGTTTGTGGTGATATTCACGGCCAATTCTATGACCTGAAAGAGCTGTTCAAAGTTGGTGGTGATGTGCCGGAAACAAATTACTTATTTATGGGCGATTTTGTGGATAGAGGCTTTTATAGCGTAGAAACATTCCTATTATTACTAGCACTAAAGGTAAGCATCTTATTTGAAGGCCATTTTGGTAAAGAGATATGGTTCATGCTTTAACCAAAGTGTCTCATTACCTACTAGTGGACTGTACAATATATGAAACCTCAAATGTTGTAACTTGAACATTAATTCGAGACAACGATTTATAAGACAAAGGGATAGGAAACGTTGTCGGTGGGATAGTTTACATGTAGTAAAGGTTTTAAAGTGACGTTTCAAAATATAAGCTTTTTAATATGCAAACTCTTTCTCCAAAACCTGACTCCAGTTAACACTTCCCTGGTAATACTTTATTGACTGAGTAAAGCGGGCAAAGTCAATTACATAACTGTCATCGACCAGAGCTGGTTCCAGTCAGTGCTAATGGTACCGGTATTGTAGTAAGTGCCAACATTCAACTATCGAGTTGGTGCTAGCACCAGTCATAATTTGGTTAACTCTTAACGATGAGCGTCTATTACTTATTTATTCAATAATTAATTCAACTACATGAACCTGTATTTATTGTCTTGTTTACCTTTTGTTATTTAAAGAATTTGGATAACTAAATCATTAGTAGCTAACTAAACTGGACAATCCCTGGCAAGATTACTTGTGGAGTGCAGGACCAGCTTTAATAAATGTGCAAATCGGAATGCTAGGGGTTAGTGATCTTGCAAAATTTGTTATATTAAAATTATAATTAATTTAAGACATAACAATAATAAAAATTGCAGTAATGAGAAGTGTTATTTCAATTATTCACTGCAGAATGTGTTGTTTAGCCCTTGGCTTAGGCTAGCAGATATCGGTAACTGGGAGAAAGTAATCAAGATTAGGTGACTAAAAGAGAATAACTTGAGTACTTTTGTTATATAACAATATGTATTTAGTGTTTTGAATATCTCCAGTTATTCAAACTCTATCCTGAATATTATTGGTTGTAGGTGCGGGTTTTAGTTATCAGGCACTGTTGTAGTTAGTCATAGCCCCAAAACTGGATGTGGTGGGCCCGGCAGCTAGTAATGTTTGCATTCTTCACAAACTGATGCTGTTATGGCTATCCATGTACTTATTCCTTGCTCTGTTTTTGCTATTGTTAATAGTATCTTTTTTAATTTCAGGTAAGATATCCCGATAGAATTACTCTAATAAGAGGTAACCACGAAAGTCGACAAATCACCCAAGTATATGGTTTCTACGATGAATGCCTACGGAAATATGGATCAATCACCGTTTGGAGATATTGTACAGAAATCTTTGATTACCTGAGTCTTTCTGCCATCATTGATGGAAAGGTAAAGTGAATCGCAAATGTCCTTATCTTCAGATTACATTATGTAGTGTAAGTTGATTGGTTGAAGGAGAATTGTCATTTGTGCGTTTCATTTCTTGGTGGTTTACATTCGTACATGTGAAGAAAACTGTTCATACATGAATGATTTGGCACAATGTTTTGTCCAATTGCTGTCAATACATGTGCTGACTCTTTTGTTGGCTATGGTATTTCTTTCCATTCAAATAAGTCTCTCTTCTGTAAGGCCATGGAAAAAAAAAAGTTTTTGGTTCTCGGGCATTTTTTACAAGCCCAAAAAGTCACCCGGTGACCAGGCTTTTTATTTTTTATTTCTGTTTGAATCTTAAGTGACCTGGTATCTTAAGTTGGTTCTTTCGTTCAGATTGTGGTAGGAAATTTCTGAACTATTTCAAACTGCGACTAAACCTAATGCCTGCTGGATAATGAATATGCAAGAAAGGTCATCTCTCTCAGAAATTTCTTACGTAACCTGATTTTTGCTGATTTTGTGTACGTTCATAAGTGGCATCTTCCCATCCTGTCAGTATTGAATGGCAATGGTGTCCAACGCACGGAAATGTGCTCCCCTGCTCGTGTCCGTCTTCAGCATCACTTTGGTGTTATCCCCAGTCTGCTTGGTGTTTACTCTTTTCACAGTGCAAGGCTACAGCGCCCTTCTTGTCTCCGTCAATGGTAGCTTGTGCACAAGCCACCATTGACGGAGACAAAAAGAGCACTGTAGCCTTGCACTGTAAAAAGAGGAAACACCAAGCAGACTGGGATAACACCAAGGTGATGCTGAAGACTGACACAAGCAGGGGAGCATACCTCCTTGCGTTGGAGGTCATTGCCATTCAATACTGCCAGGATAGGAAGATCCCACTTACAAAAATCAGCATATCAGCAGATAGGAAGAATAGTGACAGCAGAACTGAATCAAAAGCTGACAAAAAGCTGGGAAAAATTCTTACCTTCATTTAGCAACAGCTCCAGTATTGATGAGGGAGCCAACTCAGACTGTAAGCTTGAGAGCTGACTCGAGTTCCGAGGCTCACTGAGAAAGGGGAGGGAAATTTGAATGTAGTGGACTTGGCAAACTTCGTTCGTGGTTGTTGTTGTGCAAGTCTCATGACTCTTGCCTGAAGAAGACTCCGAAAATTTGCAAGTTTAAATTGTGGAACTTGGGACGATTTTTGGTTTTGCGTAAGATTCAGCCTTACCCATCAATATCGATTGTGCTTGTTGTGTTTATGGATGTAAAATGGGAAAGTTCTTTAAAATTCAATTCAATTGGTAAATAACTCTTACCATTTTGGAGGCATTACACAGCATCAAAAATACTATTGGCCTGCTATTGATCCAAATGTAATATTAAAATTAAAATTGCAGATGTGGGTTTAGAAATTACTGAAAATAAAATTGCCCCCAAAGCAAGATGGATGACTTTGTGCGTAAAGCTATGTGGGTGCGACTTTCGATACCAAAACTTGGAAACTCTTGTTTTCAACCTATTGCACGCCGAGCATCAAACTAATTAAGGTGCACCAATTAACTGTGGGTTACTATTTAAATATTTATTTTAATAATTACTGACTTTTGGGGACACAATTTTGGATATTGGTACCATTATCAGTAGTGTTGGGGGTGGTATACCGGTTCTCACAGTACCAAATACCGTGCATTGTTAAAATACCGGTATTGTTTTAATATGAAAAAAGACGATAAAATTATAACAATAGTTCAGTCAGCCCTTGTGTTGTAGGGCTCAAAGCAGTGTAATAATCAGTTAAAGATCAACAATGGTAAAAATGAAATTCAAAACAATGCACAATTGGAGCCAAATTTGTGTAACTTTGCTACAACCAGCATAAGAACCAACAGAAAAATAATGCGAGTTCAAAGTTCAGTAGCCTACTTGTGTGATTATTTTTTTATGTGTATTTTTTTTTGGGGGGGGGGGAGGGGCTACGTAATGAAATTGATGATTCCATTTCCAACCTTAAATAGTTTGAATAGGCTACTTAAAAAAATACCGTTGGTACCGGAGGTACCAAAGGAAGTACCGCCAAATTGTAAGAACCGTTAAATACCGAGTACCGCGGTACCTAGGCTGGTACCGGCGCCGTCACAAAAATTTCGGGTACCGCCCAACACTAATTATCAGCAAAATTTTGGAAACCGGTTCGGTATCTGATCGGTAAAGTAGGTATTGGTGTATCCTTAATCAGTACCGGTATTTAAGACTGGATTGGTATTGGATCAGTACAGTTGGTATCGGTGCAACCTTTAAAATTATTGATACATCTGTCACCTGTATAACGCGCCTCTCGAATAATCCGCACCAGTAAAAAGTAAGATGTGTGTAAATAAACTTGATGTAACCCGTGGGTAATCTGCAACCTTTACCAAAAATATGACCAACTTCACTAGTAAGTGGGCGGTCGACTGAATTCGAATCTGAAGGCGAGTCTTTCGAATTCAGCAACGTTTTTAATGTCTAGCTGATTTTTAATCACCTCGCTAATCTTTGGTTGATTTGGACATTGCAATACACCATTGGTATCGTTTTTTCATCGGCATTTCAATGAATGTAATTTCAAATGGGTTGCATGAACTGTTCAGAAGTTATGGGGGGGGGGGACCAATGAACAAGTCGAAAAAAATGTTTACTTGGTCTTTAAAGTTACTCGTTCAAGCAGAGAGAAAATGCAGTTTGTATAAAACAAAGGCTGAAACCAAGGTTTTTTTTCGAATTTGTTTAGGATCGGGATCCAATTCGGATTTGCAGATTCAATCGATCCCTACTAGTAAATAAAACCACGGTGTTGTCTAAGGATGGGCAATATGAAATATTTCAATTATGGCGTATCGGGGATGAATATATTGCGATTTTACTAAAAAAATTGTCTTTTACCACTCACTGCGCCGTAGTATTGGTTGTAGTTGCGCTTCACTTGCGCAAATATACAAATGGATGCATGACGTAGGGTTAAGAAACGTTATGAGACTTGATATATTGTTTTCTTTTTCTTTTAGAGTGTAAGTGTGACCAATTTTAACCTAATTTTTTTTTAATGTCAGAAACTCTAACCGGAATTAATTCTTGCTAAGGCCATGCAAATTAAAAAAGAACGCGACATGTGTATTTTAGTGAAAGACCCATCATTCGTTCTACAAATTTTTTTTTCTTTTGTAGATCTTCTGTGTCCATGGGGGTTTGTCTCCATCCATTCAAACCTTAGACCAAATTCGTACAATTGATCGCAAACAAGAGGTTCCTCACGACGGTCCTATGTGTGATCTTCTCTGGTCAGATCCTGAAGGTAGTTATTTAGCACTCTATTGTTTCTGTTTTAATATAAAGTTGTATTTTTCTCCTTTTCTGGGACAATAATGTCTATTAGTTTACATTTGAATTCTCCGTCGTTCTTCTTGACCATTTTCAATAAAAAAAATGAATGTAAATAAAATCCGAAATCCTCATCTTCTTTAGGAAAGTTATTTTGTCCGAGAAACCTGCATTTATTTATTTTGCGAACTTCTGTGACTTTCGGCTTGTGTGTAATATAAAACTGTCGATTTTATTATTGAAGCTTAGTTGCTGAACTATTAATGTTTTGTCTGTCTCAGATAAAAAGATGGATTTTTTTTTGGATTAGGGAGGGGGGGGTGTTATAGTTAACACGGATTCAGTCCATTTTATGGTAATGGGGCTTTTGTAAGGCTGTAATGAGCGTGAATTTTCTTGCCGAGCTGATTAATTTCAAAATGGCTTCTATACTAGCCAAGCTACCAGAATTTAAACTTTTAGATGTTTGTCACAACTTCAGATTAAGCCTAATGCATACAAATAGTCATGCTGTCAGTAAAAATATATATCTATATTTCCAGCAACAATACATTCACGTTAGACTGGAAATTCCCATTGTAGAATTATCTTTGCTGTTTCGGAGAATGTGCTAAACGAAGGAAAAGCTCTGCTAAGTAATCACGTGTCGTCATAACTTTCTCGCAGGAAACAAGATCGCTCGATTCGGTTACAAGGATTAAAAGCTCGCCAAGCTACCTATTAGTTAATTGACTCGGCAGCATTATAGCCTTAGTCTAGTGTATTCCAAAAAATAAAGGTGACAATTATTTTTGTCTTTTCAGACACACAAGGCTGGGGAGTGAGTCCAAGAGGTGCTGGTTATCTGTTTGGTAGTGATGTAGTGGCACAATTCAATGCTGCAAATGATATAGATATGATCTGTAGGGCACATCAATTAGTTATGGAGGGATACAAGTGGCACTTCAATGAAACTGTTCTCACAGTTTGGTCAGCCCCCAATTACTGCTACAGGTAAGTAGAACAACTTAGCATGTTGTAATATATCAGGACACATTTTTTTTAGGATTGGAGGAGAGGTTTGAAAAACCCAAAGGATGTTACTTTGAATATGAGCAGACATCGTGCGATTTGGAAATAACACAATTCAAATCGTTCAACGAACACTAGAAAAATGTTGTTGCGAAACACAATAAGAGTCCAACATAGCTGCCTTCAGGTTGTGTTAGATTTAGGTGGATTCAAATTTTCCACTCGCGACCACTGATCTTTGTAGATCGCAGCGGAGCGTTGCTCACTGTAGTCCTCCACGTACATGCAAAATCTACCATATCCTGGTATCTAGGATACCCAACAAAATCGGTCATCAGACAAAATTCGACAAATCACGTAATATGTTGTACATTTTCTCCTAAAGACACGCATTTCATCAGACATTCTGGATACCTGAAACTTTAGGTAGATTTTGCATGTCTGGTCCTCTTTGTTATCCAGCAGTTGGATACCAAATAGAGGACTACAGTGGGCAACGCTTCTACCGCAAACTATAAAGATTTGTGGTTGTGAGTGGCAAATTTGAATCCACCTTACACAACCTGAAGGCAGCTATGTAGAAGGACTCAAAAAAGTCCGTGAAAAAATGAACCATCTTCTACTTTGAATGTTCGAAATCAATCGATCACAATTGTAACGCTCAAATTCAAAAACAAAAATACACACTGTACGGTATTTTGCGAATTTTCGATAGGCCTAATAGTCCGAGTGGTGTTAATTTCGGTCTCTCCTATCTTCTTCAGGCTTCCTTTCTTGTGCTTGCTTCTGTTTTACCTTGTCATGAGTGCCAGTGTTTTTGAAAATGCGTGGAAACCGTTGCCCACTGTACTTCTCTAGAAGAAGTACAGTGGGCAACGGTTTCCACGCATTTTCAAAAACACTGGC